>QNGE01004941.1:0-51853 GCA_008508345.1 Paragonimus westermani | reverse complement strand
ACGCTGCGATCAAATGTGAGTGATGGTCAACTTGATAATCTTACATTCCAGATGTGTTTTCGCAAATGCAGACCGGTCTACAGCGAAACCGTGTGTTATTTTTAACGACGGTCAAGTCATTAGACAGTCCTTCTAAACATAAGTAAACAAGGCAAATCAGGCGCACGAAACGGTCACAATAGCCTATAGAGTACAATAGGTAGTCGACAGCCGAAGGTTTACGTTGCGATATAAACTGGGCCACAAGTGCATTTTTAACAATCATAATGTTGGCACCTCTATATAGAATATTGGTCACTTTGCACAAGTTTTGTGTATAACAAACACATCATCCGCCTCAGGCAAAATGTTTTTTTTTTTTAAATGGTATCGTTGCTCGCTCGTGGTGTCGTTTTATTTATTCTGTTGTCCGCTGGGGGCGAAAGTTAAGCTGTGAACGTTTAGCCACCAGACAGAGTAGTATTATCAGTGCGTAGTGGTTTCGCCGTATAGCATAATCATGTACTACCTAACCCTTACTCACTGACAATGGCGACCACTGTGATGATGCAATGTTCTGAAATTACATTCCAGGCTTGTTAACCGACCGAGTACTCATTTGTTAGTAAGACACAAACATCTTCTAACTTGTCTTTCTACACCGGTGTCATTCGATTGGTGGTTAACGTTTTCTCCACCAACAAGTACGATCCTTGATATTTTCAGTTATTCTCATTACAACACAACGGACGTTGTCGGTAGAAAACCACATGGGTTGGTCTTTGTAATTGATTTGTCAAGTAAACAGAAGGAGCACCCGTGGTGTTCAGTAGGTGATTTCATTACTACTGGAAAATGGATAACGAGGACTTTGATCTTCTTCAACAAAAGACATTAAATAGCCAGTTCTGTCGCTTCAAATTTACCAGACAAACGACTTATGGGAAAGCACTCCAGTTTTCCAGACCAGGATAGTTGTTTCCATTGCATTTTTTAATCGTTTATCACTGAAAAACCATAAGAAGCTTTGTGGTGATTGGTGTTGAACGGCTCAGTTGTTAGATTCCATTAAAAAACACTCCAAGAAACCCCGAGTTTCATTGAACAGCCCAGTGTTATTCAGCATTTCAATCTATCTGAAGGTCAAGGTGTAAGAACTAAGCAAAATTTGCAATGCACTTCTGGGACTCAGTCATAACTTCTTTGTTTCAAGTATTCACTTGCCCATACGGTTTCATCCAACGGTTTATGCTTTTCAATCGCAATGTGTATCCAGAGATTTTAGGCAAATGATCACACATTACTGACCTTTCATTGTTATTCGAATAGTCGTTGTTTCATCTTCCCTAGAGGAGTTACTCAAAATTTTAGCGCGACGGTTCTATTCAGATATAATTCAATTTTATTACTCCCAATTAATGTTAGAAAGTAATACGTCTGCGACGAATATTTTTTATTGTCAAAATTTGCCAAATTTAAAAACAACACAACAGATTGTTTTGAATTGTCTAGGGTGAAAGAGAAAATACATTGTTTTATTAGAATTGTCAATTGTTTTGCGATATTCAGGACTGACTATTTGTAAATCTTCACATAACGTTAATTTTTTGGACAACTTAGTTCCAGAAGTGACCATGAAGATTACGCTGCAATGTGAAGTTAACGCTGTTTTACATTTCAACGTATGTTTGTCGAACTATTCTGAAATTCGATAGTACACCCATAGGTGAACGTACACTGGTCACTATAACACAGCGGAACTTTTATATACATGATCCACAAACGTTTTCAAAGTCTTAAAGCGGGAATACGTAAGTCTGTGATAGGCAACCGGAAAATCGTGAATCTCCTTACTCAAAAGTTTGCCACATCACCTACAAAATTGTGGTAATCAGTAATTAGTGCACACCACAGTAATAATTTTCGACATAGCAGGAAAGAATTTTGGGGCCAAAAGCAAACAAACGGAATTTTGCAATACTCATGAAATCCCGCCGTTTTCTTCCGTCGCAAAGTTTTCTATTCCGGATTAGCATCAGAATAAAATGCTAGTGAACACCGCTGTGCTGTGCGGCGTTCTGTTCACTGTAGATTTGAAAACAAAATTAACCACAAACAGTTAAATCACTTATGTCATTCAGACAGAATGCTTTGTTTCCTTATAACCATTTAGTTTTTCTCAACTAATGTGATCCGACATTTCCTGTTGATAGAGTTTATTCTCTATCACATAGGTTTTTTGTAATCTGCTAAACAAACGACACTTGCTGTTTTTTTGAAATCTATACACATTTGGGTTTTCAGCTGGAATCTTATTCGCAAATTTAAGTGTACATTAGCGACTGTAACATCACAATTGAGTGTCAANGGTTTTCAGCTGGAATCTTATTCGCAAATGTAAGTGTACATTAGCGACTGTAACATCACAATTGAGTGTCAATTAGTTATCTAGGCGTATCATACTTCATGCAAGCCGGTAGGTTATTAAATTAGTACGAATTGTTTATTTTCAATTTGACCATCACTCACGTTTGATCGCAGCCTCCGCATTAAGATAGACTTTCCAACCAGTCTCTTACGAAAATAAGCACTAGACTCGTGTTTCACTCTGATTAGAGCTCGTCAGTAGTGCATATGCTTGCTGGCACGGCCCGGATTTGAACTCCGGCCATTCCAATCATGAGGCAACCGTGTTAACCACTGCGCCATTTTCCTCACATTAGGCACGACCGAATAACCAAATCTGAACAAATGGTTCAGACTACGGGTGAACGGGTTTCACATAGATTTTTATATTCCTCTTTCTGGATTCGTTTACACGTTGGTTGTAAACGGATAGAACTTTATGAGTTCTGCCAATATTTGGTGTCTTGGGAATTCAGTTCATTATCATCCAGTTGCTGAAGAATTGCTGACATAACAAGCTGTAAACCCATCCTTTTGGAAATATGAAGCCAACTACAAACCTTGTTTGGTTTCGTCAGCCTACACAGTGTTTGGTTAATTTGTGGAAGCACGTAGAACACCCCTTTATGAGTTTCAGTAATGACACAAAGGGTATTCTGTGGATTCATTCAAACACATTTTTTCCCCCAGTTTTAGCACTAATACAGACAAACGCACTAGACAACTGATGAGTAACAAGAGCGTTTCAGTTTCAAGACGAATGAAAACCATAAAGTCAGAACTCTTGCATATAGTTGGCAACTCAGCTAGATACACCACATTTGATCCACAGATCACCTGACCAACAATGCCATTGAAATATCTGCACTGTTTTGTTACTAAGAAAAGTAACAACCATAACTAGTCCGAAAAACCCGACAGGTGGTTTAGATGAGTGATACGGTTTTTATCATATTAAGCTCATTAGCCTCGAAACGGTAATAACTTCGTTTCACAAACTTACTTGCTGACTAGTGAACGGTAAACTGGAGAGGGAAAAGTCTTGTTGTTTGTGTGTTTGTTGCTGCAAAATAATTGGCTTTGTCTCGAAATATTTTTTACCAAGTCACATGTGGTCAAAGTGGATCCACAGCAAGTGTTAAAAACTGTTGAAAACCTTTTTACTTGAACATCAAAATAGTTTTGCAAACTACCTCCATAACCAACACTTAGGTAACATTTCAGCTCGTGAGACAATATGGCTGACCTACACTTAACTCTTCAACAGGTCATAAGTTTATTAAACGATGACTGTGTGACAAACGTTTGAATTAACAGATTTGAATAATGTTTCATTAAACAGTGAGGTGTCACGAGGTATGAGGACACACTCGCATAATTAGTACTAAGTTCGCCTTCATGTACGAGATCAGTCTATGGACCAGTCGGGAATTTCGGCAAGCGTGGTTTCCGATGTTAAGTAAGAGTTGCACAGTTAAAGTTGGCCACTATCTAACCTATCCTGAACCACAAAAATTGGTTACGTTTATGCCATTGAATAAAGCATGGTAGTGACGTTTATGAGGAGGTTCGGCCATCTCGAACAATTCTTATAAACCTGTAACCTACAGATATGTGATCGAATTAAAACGCTCACAATGTGGAATCAACACTTGCTTCAGTTTTCTATGAACGATCTCACTAATGACAAAACAGACCGTTTGATCCCATAGCGATTATTCGTGCAATTCTTCAAGTTATCTCACATAGTTGCATAGTACACATTTGTAAAGCAATCGTGATTGGTCAATTAAAATCCGTAAAAAGCAACACTGTCCTAGCAAAATAACAAATAGAAGTATTACCTTGTATGTTATTGTAAGCAACTGAAAGGAAATTGATTTTCACTAAATCAGGCTGAAAACAATTGTTTTTGCGACATAGTTTACTCTCAGTGATAGCTAATAAATCATAACGGGAGGTTTTGTTTGCGATTTAGCAACTCCGAAGCACATCCACCTCTAGTCTTTAAATGTACTAGACGAGTAGAGAAGATCACTATTGAACGTTGAAGGTGACACCACAATCACGCCGAATAATCTCCTGACTATCCATAAAAGTATACATATGCGGTATCCAGTTTCCTATTTCCGTTTCCGTGTATCCAACAGTTGGTTGGCATTTATATCGCGTTCACATATCACGTGTATTTGCTGCGTGCGGCAAGCAACTGTGTACAACGGGCACTTATATGCAACATAGTGAAAAATTAGTTGCAGTTAACTAAACAAACTGAATTCTCCGTCCTACCTGCTTTGTTGGAATCGACCACTGCGAAAACAATTTTGAAATCATAAATAACTCGGCCTTTTGCATTTTCTATATCACTATGAATGTCACTTTTCATATGAGTATATGTTGCAACCACGACAATCAAAAAATCACCGATTTGCTAATGTGCATATGCACACTCATTTTTATGGTTCATATTCGAAAATTAATCTTTTCTACGTGGATTACTGTGCCGAAATTTCTTAGCTTAGATAATATTAACAACTATGGACAACTCAGTGCAGCCTTTTGTCTTAAAAATGACGAAGCTCTATGTAATCATCCACCCTAAATTGAAATTAGCATTCACTGTGGTCAGAATATTACACAAACAAGTCGAATGGCCATCTACGACATGTTCAGTGTATGCGCAAAACTATCACCGTTTTCATGTTCTAAACAACGTTAGGTTTTGCAGCGACTGAGTGGAAACAGAAAACCGGTGTACAGCCTACAAACTATTGTAGATTAACAATATGGAATTACTAACAATACAAAGTAAGAGAGAACTTTGGCACTTTACCATTCTTATAAAATTCCGTGGCTAAAGAGTAATAGTTACATACGAAAAGTGATTATATCGTATAAACTGTTACGCTACCTTCCATAAACATTGGTATAAAACAGGTGACAATACTGGTTTTCTTTATTGAGAGGATTTCGTAAAGGAACTCGCGTAGGTAAATGAAAGCAATTCGCAGGCACGGTAACACAATTTGTGTGCACATACTGTTCAGTATGTATTTCAGTTGAAAACCTTTATTGAACTGAGCATACAGCTACATTGTGTTAACCGATTCACACTGCTACTCTGAAAACTGTGATCTCAACAATACGTTGTCTCGACCATGCTTTCTTTCGCCAAACAGCACAACTAATCCGTTAGGTTTAAAAATCTTGTAAAGCAGTCCAAACAACAGACTGTTCGCGTCAAGTCACAGTGCAGTCAGTCTCCAGGTTGAACCTGAGGCTCAGTTATAAAATTTACTGTCAGTATTCACAGTTCTACAGCATTTTTAAGCCAGTCATTGCACACTCACGTTTACCTGATAAACTCAAATGAATGTTGAGTTGTGTGTATCAAGTTAATTGAGTCAGTTTTGTGTGCGCAAGCAAACGGAAGATATCGAGTGGTTTCACGTCTTTCACGTTACGATGATAATTGAATTCAAACCAAAATTAGTTTTCGTTACTTGCCCGAGTTGTTAAACGGCACAACTACAAAGAAGGAATAAATCGTACCTATGTATTTCGGTTAACACAGCTGAGTATATGCGTTCACAAGGTCATGTTCGTTTAAGAAGGTTAGGAACGCTTTTCCAATAACTGACTGGGTGGTGTATTCAATTTGACATATTTTAAATAGCATTTGAATGTGAATGTGGAGAAGGCGCACCCGCCTGTGTTATGGTGAACCCATGAGCGTGTATTTACGTCAGTAACGAAAACGCAAACACACTGAAACTACGTGTATTCATAAATAGCAGATCCGGAAGAGGATTAGGAGATGGCCAGAAAAGTGGACTACATGTTTTCCCTTATTCATATATGTAGCGGTTGCAGTGGTCAAAATCTCAACGGCTTCCTTGGTAAGTGACAGACATTTCTGTCAAAATAGTCAAAGGCATGACGTAATTTGCTCCCAGGTGTTCTAGTAGTCTGAGAAAATTCGTTCCGCTGATGAAAGTTTGCAAGGCAATAGAAAGACAGAAAAAATGGGCTACTCTCTGGACTAGCTTTTCGTACATTCTGACTACATATGAATATGTAAATGTTTTAACCATTGAGATAAGGCTCCATAGGGCAGAAGACATCTTAAAGGATCACACGGAGAGATAAGGAGATAAAGATTAAACTTATGGGACTACTGACTAACAGGGCAGCTGTACCATCAACACCGTTTATTTTTTAACACAGAGAGGGAAATTTCGGGAGTCGGTATCTGAAGCTTCAGCGAACAGGGGATGGGTTCACAGGTGGCTCCGAAAAATCACCGAGAATGCATCACAAACATTGACTCTGTGTCCTGTTTGGATTAAGCGTTTTATTACTAATGATGTTAGGTGCCGTCCGCTGGTGTCTGTGCACTCACCTGGCCTTTCTAGGTGTGTTTCCAACCATTCGGGAATATGCTCACTGATACGCAAACCTTGCTGTGGGTTTATATACACTGAAACTCATACTGCAGCGAGAGGAAAATTTTTATAAACCATGGGATGCGACAATCACAGACTGTTTGTTCGAAGCCGATGAGAATTCTAAGATTCTGATTCTGTGCATTATACGTAAGTTTGCAGCGTTATAGAAACTAGATACAGCAACTGTTAAACGTCCGTTTGTTTTTGCTGACCAACCGCCACTCAGAAAGCGGAGTTCTTAGTCCATCATCTTCTTTGGCACTATTGTTCCCTGAATCCTTTGGGAAATGGAACTTCTATATTTCCTGATGAATTTCAGAGGGTATCCATTGACCCGCAGCGTATCTGTGAGTGTGACAAATCCCTTTGGTGTATTTACTCCTATGTACAGTCCCTGCACTCTGTGAAAGAGCGTTGGAACTAGGCTTCTCTTGTGCTGAGCTGGGCAGATCCTTTCGGTTCCTAGACATTCTAGCTACCCGGAGAGCAGATGGCACGTTGAGAAAATCCGTCTACAGAAGGCCTACATAGATGAGACAGTATATACACCTCGAAATTTACTAACAGTCAGTAACTCGGTAGATGTTATAGTCAGCGTCTAACAACAACGTTGAGAAAGCAATGCTGACTGATTCAAGAAACTGGAGCTGACATAAAAGCAGTTAGATTAGATGACTGTGAAATCCTGTTTGGAACAAATCAGTCTAACAGCAGTCCATTTACAATAACACTGAACGTGCGTTCTAATTAGTAATTGTACTGCGCTTGTATGTGTTCTGGAAGAGATCTGAGTTTGGAAAATCTAGGTAACTTATACAGGTAAACAAACGTACAGCGTCAACCCAAGTTAAAACTTATCGGGAAATAAAAGGGTTTGGGAGGGTTATATCTCATAGAATGACCGCACCGCATCTGCTTAATACCTCCTTCTTCATCAGTGCAAAGGCAAAATGTTGGCAGGGTTTCCGTTTGGGAACCAACAAAAACACTTATCCACTGATAATATTATGAGCCTTTCCAGCAGCTATTCAAATCATACAATATATGGTAGACCAATCCCATCGATTCGGTAAGTAATGGGAGATGAGAAACGAACGTTAGGGGACCAGTCAACTGATAAGAAAACAATACTGGTGGGACAGGACATATTAAATCGGGGTATCAACAGTTGAGTACTCGATGCATTACTACTGTGGTTATAACTTGTGACATTAAGGTTAATTTAACCCTTTCCGATTTACCCCCTACCCCGTTCAATTTGTTTGCACGACGCATAATAACGCAGTCTGTGCGAGTCCTGTTAGTAATAAAAATGTGCAGAATATGTGCGAGGCCAATTTATGCTGGTGTGCTCAGGAGCGTTGGTCGGGTTTACTGAGGTAGTTTCAGAAGATGAATCAGGTCGTCGAATATTTTATGCAAAAACGGAATACAAAGCGTTCAGGAGAAACTACATGTATCATTCTGCAACACCGACTAGTCGAGTTATATATATATATATATATATATATATNACTGATAAGAAAACAATACTGTTGGGACAGGACATATTAAATCGGGGTATCAACAGTTGAGTACTCGATGCATTACTACTGTGGTTATAACTTGTGACACCAAGGTTAATTTAACCCTTTCCGATTTACCCCCTACCCGGTTCAATTTGTTTGCATGACGCATAATAACGCAGTCTGTGCGAGTCCTGTTAGTAATATGAATGTGCAAAATATGTGGAAGGCCAATTTCTGCTGGTGTGCTCGGGAGCGTTGGTCGGGTTCACTGAGGTAGTCTCAGAAGAGGAATCAGGTCGTCGAATATTTTATGCAAAAACGGAGTACAAAGAGTTCAGGCGAAACTACATGTATCATTCTGCAACACCGACTAGTCAAGTTATATATACATATATTCATATATCCTATTGTCCCAGTATAAGCACACATTCAGTTCATGAGGAATGTTTTGTATAAGGCGAAGTACTGGCGACCGCAATCATGAATTACAAATAACATTTGGTCCTCGGTATATTATTCTGTTTCACCTGAATACCTCAAGTGCAATACTTAGAAGCCTCTTTTAAGAATCTTCCAAGTCTATTGTTTGAGCTTTGCTCAATGTAATGCACTTTACCTGTGGCAAAATTTCCACAAATTTCAAAGATTTAACTATCGCTCTGGTGAATAGAATTCGTCTATTTTTTATAGTGGTAAACTTTTGGGTTCACTCTTTACCAGTCTGCATTGTCATTGTGCTGCACTGTGTGCATTTTCACGCTTGTTCACGTTGTTTGTCTCAAACGTTGCATTGGTAGCAGTATCAATTCTAGCTGTTGAATTCCTCATAGTTTTCGCATACCTCCAATATTCTGTTACCTTATTAATAACAGCACTTGTTCACCTGCACTAAAATCGGTTTCTAGAATATGACTGGTAAACTACTGAAGGTCGCTGATACACGCTGTAGCTTAAATCATCACGTCTGATCAGCGTGCAATCTTCAATAGTATAATAAAAGCCGATTGCGACCAGCGTTATTGAAACAATTTATTGGAAAAATCACACTGTAACTGGATAATAGCCATTCACACATGGATTATTAACGTATTGAAAGTAAACAATGAAAGCAACTATTTAGGAAAACAGCTTGCAAGTGTTTCGCCAAATAGGTAAAACATTTTGCAAATGTTCGACGTTTTGAGCTGTTGAATGTTTTTTATGGAATGCCGGAGTCGAACTCTGGACAGTCATAGGTATAGTTTTAACTCTCAACCTACAGTTTTTCATGAACTATTCTATAAATTTGATAAACTTGAAGATTCGGCCACCGTCAAACTTGATCAGCATGTAAATTGAGTAGTAACATATGGTTTCAATTTTGTGTTGGGTGAACTCTTCGTAGGTGTTGCTGGTATTTTATTGTTCCAGCTGATCTTTTTGTGATGAATTGGAAACTAATACTTTCTTAAATAGCACTTCTTGTTAGATTTATTACCGTGCGGTGCTTATGTTCATTCTCATGCTTTGATGCAAATTTCTGATCACTTCGGTGACAAGTTGCCTCTAATTTGTGCCACCAATTTAATTTAAACCACCCCGTTTAATACTAGCTCAAATTGATAAACTTTTCCAGCTGATTCAGATATATTAAAGATTTCATAGTGTCGATTCTGTTAGCTTTCGACTGAGTAGACCAAATTGTTTACCGGATTTATTTTCAGTTCTAATAAGTGTGTGCTTCATTGTCAACTTCAAAAACCTGTGCACAGAATGTGAACAATTTCGAAAAACCTCTTGAGAAACTTGGCAGAAACATTCGGGTTTCAAAGCGGAATTTTCACCATTTGTTAGAGGAGGTTAACACTTTGGTACAAAACGGTCTGACATTTTCTGTAAACCAAACGAAGTGAAGCGAGTGTCCCTTTGGAAGCCGTAAAACTGAACAACGTCGACATTTATTTCATGTCACGTATATTGATTAACTTAGTTATACTGTCGGTATGGGAACCCATGTTTCCAGAAAACTGGGATGGTCATATTTGTTTCTTCCACAAAAGACCCACGTAATAGCAAGTCCGTTTCCTCTACTATTTTCAACTAATAAAATGATATGCTTTTTACAGTCTGATATTAGGCCAAATTGAATTCACGTACCGTTGCGTTGCAATTCCATATCTCTTAATAAACGATCCGCTCAATAAAAGCCGGCTTTTCATCCGTGGGATAGAAAGCTCGTCGTAGACTGCAGATAAATCACCCAAGCCAGTTGTTTTGACTGTGCGAATACTTTGTCATATCAAACAGACGCGGGCAGACAACGAAATAAATTGCTGCATGTCGATGTTAGTATAATTTTATGAGGTTGGCAAGGAACATAGTAACAGAACCTACTCTGGTCTGTTTCACAGATGACAAACAACTACAGACATGTGGAAAGCACCGCATAACAGTTGCAACTACAACCAACTATGCGATAACAGATGAGTGAACGATAAAACGGTGATTTGAAATTTAACTAGATAAACGTTTTCTTTGTGGTATTTGGAACGTAAACCCGTTTCCACAAATTGTAAATGTGTTAATCACCACATCAGAAGGAGTTCCGACTACCAGAAAATTCCAAGCTTTGTTGTTTGTTTGACTATCCATTGATTATTTCTCGTCGCATTTGTTTTATAAACATTTGCATTTGTATCCCAACACCGATTATAACACACGTAGTTTTGTAAAAGAACTGTGACGCGTTTCACGCGCAAAGTTGACCGTCACACGCGCCTCCCATGAAATCGATTTGAGGACAACGTTAAGACGTGTTGTAAAATGTTACCGTCCTGATCCCAAGTCAGACAATTTCGACCGTCTGAATCCAAAAATGAAGAGAGCTAGTCATGAAGTGCTAGGGTCAGAACGAACATTATGAAGCATGAAGTCGTTTGTAATGTTTCCTTGCTTACCAGCTAAGTTTGGCGTTGCTTCTGAAATGTGAATTTCAATTTCAGAAATTTCTCACAATAAAAACAAGGCGCTTTCTTCTAAAAATGTTGCTAGTTTTCTCAGTTTATATCCAAATTGTTATTTTTCAATTTTTTAAAGGTGAAGCACCATTTTATGAAACTAGCATGATAATAAACACATGTGAACTTTTGGGAAAAATCAGTGATCTTCACTCCATATGGTTGTAACCTGTCAGTACTGAGAATGCATGCGAGTTCCCACTAGACTGCTGCAGTTACTGTTTCGCATACGAAATATGCAAACAGTTGAAACAACTTTAAACATGTTTCCGTTTTTGTTACTTTCCAAATTGTTGCACTAACTTGATCTGCTGCACATTCCACACAAGCACACCTTTATGTATTTCCTAAACAAGCATCTTCTGCGACATACGTCACTTAAAGTGAATCGACCTTCGAACGAGGAAGACCACTCCACTTGGTATGTTTAGTGCAATTCAACAAATGCACCGCATTCTCACGGTTGCAACCTCATGTCACCTAAAATTTGTCAACCAGTCGCGATGAATTACCAGTAAAAATCAAGGTACTTGTTCGGATGATGAGAACCTACATAGTGTTCTACATACTTTACGTTCATTGAGTAAATTTTTGAGCTCATAGATACATAAAATTGTAGAGCAGTTTCAAGCAACTTTTCCTGTTCACATTTTTGACAGTAATCCAAGTGACTTGTACAGAACATCAATTTTTGTCACAACTAAATGAACTCGCAGACCTTCTTAGTGCGTACGAAATGTCATTAGATGCACTGTCTTTAAAAACTGTCACCTCAGCGCTTTGTTCGAACAGGACAATATTAAGGGTGATACGATTGAAAACCTATCTCCGTTATGTCTTCTAACATTTTTAACCGCTTTCGAATAAAACAATATCTCAGATTTATTCAAATGATTTCGGTGGTATCTGCTCGACTATTGCGGTTATCTGTGCAGAGGACATTCTAACTCGTATCCTTCGGTTTCCTTCGAACTTATGCCGATTGCCATATTTACATGCATGTATGTTGACCAGTTCATCTAAATTTTGTAGTGTCTTACTTATGAATGGTTTTCCGAAAGCTGTGAAGTTAATGAAATTTTATATTGACTTTGGTTGATAATTTGTCCAGTATTCGGTTGTTATCTCATAACTTAGAATAGTTCATTAGTGTGGGCTCACGAATAATCTTATTCAGCATTTCAGGTATTTTACTGCCAAGGATAGTTTGTTTTATTCAGGGAAGCTATTCGATCTGGAGAATTTCATATTTTTTTAAGTCAGCCACAAAAATGGCGTTTGTATAGCATGCAGTATTTTTGATGTTCAACATTATTTCATAAGGGTATTTTTAGGTCAAATGGATTGATGTTCTTTGTATCAAGTGGAAATGCTCTCATCATGATTTCCAAATAATTCTTAACACTTTCCATCGATAGTGTTAAAATGAGCTTCATCATATTTTCAATCACCTTCAACTGGCTTTGGTCAAACTTTGGTTAGCTGTACCCTAAACTGATCAAACATACTCTCGAATGGTTTTCAGCAGTACAATTATTCAAGTCGACCTGCAAAACCTTGCGATAAGTTGCAAAAATGTGTAGAAAGTTCGTAGTTTCCGCTGATCTGCAAGCTACCGCAAGCCCAAATGAACATGGGAGTTTTGGTTAGTAGCAATTTGTAATACAATATTAAAATGGTTGCCGGGTTAGCTAGTGAGAAATAATTCATTTCAGCAAGTGAACATCAAACCCAATGTTTACTGTTCACTCTCACCATTGACTATCAATGTAGCAGCTGAGGAATGGATGAAACGAATCGGTAAATAATCATCGCTGACAAAATAACTTACACGTGTCATATTCCCTTCGGACTACTTGTTGAAACTTTATCAGCTTCAATGATGAATATATGTAAATAACTGAAGTAAACAATTGGGACCCTTGACCAGTAAACAGCAAGCTTATATAACGCAGTACACTACCAATTTAGTTTGTGGGCCGAATTATCACAAACATCTACTTAAGTGAACTTGAAGCTAGGCATGAAAGAAGATGTAGAACTGCACAAACGGTCTATCCCACGAAGTCGACAAACCTCGCGTCTAGCTCATCAGATTACTCTCGCTTCTGACGTACACATATTGATCTTCTTTGTTCCAATGTCAAAGTGAGTTCACGTGAGCAGAACATTGCCCAACATACACCATAAGGCCGAAACGTAAAATCAGCTATGTCAAAAGCGTACAGGAACATAGCATGAAGATCACTCGACAAATAGTTGTGCTGTATCCGGTGCTTCAGTCACTGGGTTAGTATTCAGTTCAATTTCGCAACTAATGGGCTTATCACACTGATGCTGTACACTTTATTTTGAAAGCTTTCTCTCACACACGTATTTTGTTCACATACCGCTTGTATAGGCTTCCTTTGCTTGAGGAGTAAAATGTACGAAATTAGGTGAACTCGTAGGTTAATAAAAAATAAGTCATTTTCTGCGCACATTATTTATGCATACATTCACTTGTAACATCGCCTAGTTTTACGCTTCAAACAAATCAACCTATTTAAGAGATTGTTTTTTCAGTTTTCCATCTCTTTTGAGCAGGTTATACAGTTTATTTTAATACCTATAAGTGGTGTGGCTTTCTTCATAAGTTAGATGAGATCCACATGCGAACAACTGAGTCCGAATTAGAAAAGTCCCGGGCTCCGCGCGCGATTTTCTAGCCCAGCTGATAGATTACTTGTCACTTCTAGACAATCTGCTTCTTTCGCTGGTTCGAATCCAACCAGAGCTTAGACCTTTTGCAGTTCGGCGTCCTCTACATTCATTTCGTTGATGATCCTGTGGAGCAGTGTCACTTCGAAAATTCCGACAAAATAATGTGCAATTTCGGACGCGTTGTCATTTTATTAGGTTGACGTAAACCGATGCACCGAATCTCCTATTCGTAGCTTTGCCTGGATATTCTTCAAGGTTATGCAAACCCCCAAGTATAAAACGATTCATTATCTTACTAGAAAACATGGTAAGGAGCTTCAAAAAAGGTCATAAGTTGTTGAGTGTATAACAGATTCGGCAATGTGTAGTTTACCTGCAATGCGTTGTTTACCTGCAACATAGTTTACATTCAGCGATTGATTCACAAGTAATTTAAAAGTGTTACCCGTCACAATATTCTTGTTGTAAATAACTCACATCAAAATGTGCATACGGATGAACTAAATTGAACACCTCACTATCAGTTACACAGTTGGGATAACACTAGTCAGTCTAACAATTCGATGAGGAATGTGGTCAAATCTTTCACTGCGATCAATGATTGAAATCAACAGGTGGGATATGACAGCAAACTGCGTAAAACTGAGTTTTATTCTCCAGATCATTCTGCAAGTTAAAATGCACAGAGAGTTCAGGTTTGCTGTTCTGTCTGGAACTAATTCTACGCAAACTCAGTCGCAGTCTGTAAGTAGTAGGACTGAAACGATTAATTTTATTTTGCAAACGGTTGATTCCAATGACTGCCAGCCGAGTGATGAACAGCCGCTTCGACTTAGTTGGATCTTATCAGCAACAATCACACCAGAGAATCAAACCCATGACTCGTGAATACGTGAGACATTATAATCCACACACAACCCCTGGACCGCGGTGTCGCGGTCTGAGGGGTTCGAAGCAGGTATATGAAGTTCTTTGCTATGATTTTACGTTTCATTCTGCCTTCAGCGGACTTGCTGGGTGGTTGCTCATTTTCAGGCCAACCACAAAAACGGACGACCGATTTAAACACATCAACATATGAACGAAATTAGAGAAAATAATTTCATTCTGTTATGTGTTTTTATCGTTAATCTAAAAGGTATCAGCTCATTTATTGTAAAAGTAGTGGTCCTTTCGTTTGCCATTGTAATCGAAAATCATCAACATTAAGTGAAGGCGAAAAGTGAATAGGGGGATCAGTCTTTTGATATTACATCAAAATCTTACTTTTTTCTAATCTTCGTTTGTATGCTGGACAATCATAAGCATGGAAAACAATTAAGTTACAAGTGTAACTGCGTTAGACATCAAAAGTTTGCAACCAATACAGCTATTTCATTAGGTAAACCGTTATTTGTGTCAGCATGTCATGCGCATTGTATTGAATGCAAATGATAAATGGGCAACAGCTGAGTTATCTTGCTTGTGAATGATTATTGCTTATTAAATGTGACGTTCTGGCACAGAGATATGACATCGGTCTACGCTGATGACAATGCGACAGTATCTAGACATCACTGAACTATCCAAACTAACTTGTCATGCTCATCGTATTTGTGATTAGCGGCATTTTTTACATGAGCCAGTTTTTCATTGTGACTATACTTGAATCACGAACGGATTTACACGGACCGTGCACGTATGATGAATTAAAACATTTACTATAGAACTGCAGACAGTCCGAATCAGTAATGGTTATTCTACAGTTCTCACCCTCTGTTTGTAACCTGAGAGCTGATAGATGCAATGAATTTTGCGGACGTAATTATGATATATATCTGATGTAACTGATAAACATCGGACACCACATAGAAAATAAAAGAACTGTTTCTTATAGATATTAATGTAATAGATTTGGTACCTATTAAAAATGATGCGTGTAATTCATTCCTAACCACAGCTGCAACATAGTAGTCACTCCCTGGTTATCAGTAAACATATATTTCTAGTACTTTTTGCCTATTGTGTTTAAACCAAAATATCTTTCCTTCTTTCATACTGAAAAGTGTTGATAAACTTGGTTAGTTAACACTGAAGAATAAGGAATTGTCCATCGTGGTTAACACTTGTTTTCAGTGTTTGCTTCTCTGGGGTTTTTATTATCTGCCTTGGTAATTACACCAACTTTACTCTCACACTGAATGTTGCGTACCATTTGAATTCATGCTTTTATTCAAACGAATACATAAATGAGAGGACGAAAGTGACCAGTTTCATGCATGCACACTAATGATAGGAGCACGTTTCAAGAATTCACAATGAGTTCCATGTTTCTTTATGGAATTTTAAAAGGCAAAATGAAATTTCCAGCTATGGGTTCTGTATAGGTGGTACCCACTAGAACTCCCATCGACTGCGCTCTGTTACTTAGTATGTTAACCTACACGTTACCAGCTAATTGTTATGATATAATCATTCCGGAATAAATCACCCAACAGAATTAACACTTGTACCGATTTTTTTGCAAATGATATGCAGCTGCTTTCTGATGAGTACATTTTGGCTACAGTGACTGTTGCAACATCATCGATTGCTTGCCAGAGTGATGTCTGTTAAAATCATTGTATTGAAAAAGCAAGTCTGTACATTTTTATTATTGACCTGATATCAAAACGGGAAAAATGTATTTTATTTTCTTACCCTCGTTGGCACCTTCTCTTGCTGATAAGCGAAGGGATGTGTAAAATTTCAGGCAGCCTGTTGGGTTATACTTTCACGGTATTTGTTGAATAAAATGTAGGACCAGGTTGTTGTGAAACTACCGATTTATCAGTTGAGGTTACCTGAGGTGCATTTACTTGTGAAGGGAACACAGCTTGTCTTAAAGAGAGACAACTTTAATTGAACCTTAATGTTGAGTTAGGTCCAGATGTTTGAAACGGTGGATAATAACTCATTGTTGTGCTTTTCGACGTCGTGAACATCTATCGGTTGGTCAACAAGGTGATGCTTAACATGAGGTTTGTTTTACTACAAAATCAGATGAGATGATGTTGCTTTCAGGATCATAACGTCATGTGTTATAACACACCTCGACAATTTTATAACTGCGTTACCTTTGGTGCTAGCGTCTATCAATGACAGGGGATAAAGACAGTACAGGTAATTTACTTCAAAGGTCGAACGAAGTTGTACACATCACTCCACTAATCATGTTTAACATTTTTGACAAGATAACCACTCGTAGCATTAATTAGGTGAAAAATTCAAAAACAAAGTGTTACCAAATTTTTCAAAATTCCTCGTCTTTGCAACGAATCACGATTTGTCTTGAAAAAGTTGATGTATGTCATCCATTTGGTTTTTTTCATGATTGGTTCCGATTAAGCCGAATATCTAAGCTATAATTTGTGTATCATATTCGCATGGTGTTAACACAACAGACAATGCTCAACAAGGATTTTCATATTTTCCCCTAGGTCATACTGAGTTGCTAATATTTGGTACTGATTTACATTTTTTTAAATTTTTGATAACAACAGAAATCTATTTAGAAAGTTTCCACTGCACGTGAGGCAACCTGGTAAGCCAGATCATAACGAAACCGCTGCGCAAATTTCGCCAAGTTAGGTGTAGTTTATGTGTTAGGCAACTAGATAAGACGGAATCATAGTAGCCGGTGAGATCACCCTACGAGCTAATCTGTACGGACCAGTACTTCGTCGTTCGTTATTGAGATTTTTAGTTTCTCTGAAGGTGTAATTGAAAAAAGTCCCTCATAGATTAACCTGCTGAGATAAGTAAACATAGTTTGCCAGTATTTACAACTAACTAATTTAAAAATGCTTGTTTTGTTAGTGTACAACAAGGTCACTGCACTACTCGAACAAAAACAACCCCAATACAGTTTTAGTTAGGTGGGTAGCCGTTTGATATTGAACACTCGCACCATGCTGCTTTGCACATCCCATCCAGAGTCCATGTCCGGTTGAAGAAGATGGCGGGGTCATACTTGACGAGTTTTCCATTTTTAACCGATATATTGTAGAAATACCACGCTGAGGCTCTGACTCTCATTGTAACAGTCTGTTGGTAACCTGAGAAGGTTGATCAATTCGCAAATGAGGAGTGATCACTCGGTAGTTACTGGCGGGTCTGACCACACTTTAATGATGACAACAAAGGTGAATTGCGTGCTTACAAGTGCTTTCTTGCTTAAAAAGCGTTGCAGTGTCAGGTTTCTCAACATCCCGAAAGTTTTCGCTATCTGCTTGCACTAAGCCATGCGATAAATACCACAGGACTAATATACGCAAGCAGAACCTCACATACGTTCTCAAATTTTGATAAGTAGTATCCCATCCAGCTAACATTCATCAACTTGGTCCCTTATGCAAACAACTCGACTATCCTTTGAATGGTTCTAAAATATCATATAATTTGTGGCCGTATACCAAGACAATGTGGTGCGAATTTCAAGAATGATGAGTTAGGCGCTTTTCACGTCAGCAGCAACGCTGGCTGACGGTTTAAGTTAATCACGAACGTGGCCTATACAAACATTTAGAGCTCCGACTTAGAAGCATGAGTTATACAGCTTATCACATTTGGACAACTTTTCCATCCGCTTCGCTGGTTGTGCGTGATATGTGAAATGTTTGTATCGGCAGGCTTGAGGAGGTTTCATCATCTTTTTCCTCTCGATCATTCAGTCAACTTCCTTTTGCACAAAATGTTTACTGATCTTTATTCGCTATTGAAAATCAACAACAATATATGCTGTTACACGTACTAACGATAAATACTTTTCAAACACTTTGTTGGATTGGATCTAATCAAATTAACGGTGTTTCCCAATTGGGTCACTCCTGAAGATGTCAAGACCATTTACCTTGGAGGGGTTGCAATTTTCCTGCATTAAAAAAAAACGTATTACAAAAACGTCACTCCAACTACACTGTCTAGTTTATTTGTTCAAAAGTAATCCAGCCACACGCTGTCAACATATTATGGTAGATTCGAGCCAACTTCCTCCAAATAGCTGTGAATAGTTTTTAGAAAGTTAGAGAAATATGCTCAGCATATACATCTGTCTTAGTATGAATACTATACATTCCGTGATGGTAGACGTGGATCTAGCTCACATCATATACAGCCGCATATTAAAATACGCCACCGATAGATAGCATATGTGGATAAAGTAGAATTCCAATCCCGTGCATTTCTTATGTATAAGTCAGCTGGGCAGTCACGAGGTATTTTGGAATATTATGAAAGAAATCTGAATTTCAACTAGTTAGCACAAAATGCCTCGCATTACTAAATTTTTGGACCCGATTTAAGTCTGTCCTGGTAGATAACCTTTTCACTGACCAATTTTGTGCATTTATGTTCTCCTTTTTTATGTGGCAGTAAAGACACTTCAAAGGCTGCCATGTGAAAATACCCCCATTGAAATGTGTGGAAATCTGTTAACGCACCTTGTAAATAATGACATCACGTACAACTCAGTTAGAGTGACCAGAATTTTAGATGGTCTGATGAATAGAAAAACTTTCTTCTTCAACGGTCTGTCACTTTTCCGAAACCGGCTTCACTTACCAGTCTATTTGATTGCTAATTGTCATTACATGTCCCGTCAATATCCATTTTAGCAAACGTTTCATCTGACCGACGTAACGCAAGTCTATTTGCTACGCATACTAACGAAATATCCATTACTTAGCAATTAGTATTATGGGCATAAGGTCATTTAACAAACTTGTAGGTACTTTGCTTCTAATTCCTCGGTATGCGCTCATTGTAGGGAAGTTCCCGTAAGCACTAGGTACAACATTTCTTGTGTGAAATTGTTAATGTTCCGTGCGCAAGCTTACCTTTATCCGCACCGTACTTGGTTGCTGGAAGCAAAGATTTTGAATCTATATCTAACGGTATGTGTATGCCATACAGTGTGATACATACACATAAGCATGCATTATTGCGGGACATTTATATGATACTATCAATGTTTAGTAAGCTTACTAGAAATTCACTTAAATAAACAAATCGTATTTGGCAGTGATGGTTAGACTAATATATAACTGGTTGCTAGTGGGAATGCTTAGTTCGTGCACTTGCGCTTTGTAAGAACAGGGAGTTATTACAATGTCAAGTTCAGCGTTTGGAATGGGAAGAACTCAGTTCTTCCCATTCGTCTAATCTAATGGACAGTGTACCTTGTCAAGTAGTTTGAATTCGACACTAATTTAATGTCTGAAATCGTTTCAAATCTTAGATGGTTTCTTCTATGCATGTCACACACCAGAGCTGATTCTGGTCATGCCAGCGTAGTAATATGATATGAAAACATGTTTACAGTTTTAGTCCTGTCAACTACATATTTTATGATGCATTACCAACAAAATACTTTCCGAAAACTGTGCTGACGTGCGTTATGCTAATTTACTGGTTTACTGAATTAAAAGGCGACAACAACTGGGGAAGTTTTCCATGATTAGATCGTATCTTGAACATGGAAGTAAGAAGATTTGGGTCAAGGAACCATCTCTCAGTCATCCGACGTACCACACGTTGGCCCAACCAGAAAAAAAGTATCGCACACATCTGAACAAGAGGATCCCGATACACCCGTTTTTCTTCTCCTCATCAGTTTGTTCAGCAAAACAGAAGACTGTTTTAGCAATACCCAAAATGATCGCCTCCATTTAACTAGACGAGGAATTTCGCTCAATATATCCGGTAGTGGTTATTGTGATGAGGAATTGAGTTGCGTGCAATTGTAGTTTATTTCATCTTCAAAGTAACTGGTTTTGTTTTTCCATCCAACCTAGATGGATAAACAAGGAGTAGTCAATTAGCGCTGATTTGTCAACTCTTCCTTTGTGGCATCTGGCAGTTCAATGAATGTATGGTGCGATCACTTAGCAACATCAATCAATGATTGCATACTTACACGGCATTACTACACGACTCAGTGAACCAGCGACACGATTGGGAAAATTAGAACTATCAATGAATATGAGAGGCTCATATTATTAATGTAGTATCGTATATTCTGGCGGGTATATTTCTGAAAGTTCACATTATTCAAATTCTACTTCCGATGGTCAAATCCCTTGAATGAGCCAGATTGCGTTCAGCAATCGAACGGCTTTTCGTGGTTGCACAAAAGAATCTTACGGGCATGGAGAGATGAACATAATTGAAATAGATCTGCGTGATATTTTGTATGTTTTGGTAATTTGAAAAATGTGTACCGATGAATCTCGCGATTCGCTCAAAGTCGTACAAATGACGAGAATCTGTGATTAATTTAACTGTTAATGTTCTTTCTGTTAGCCATTTCATTCGAAGCTTGTGACAGAAATCCATGTTCTGTGTTGCCAAAATAGAAATTGAGTGCACATAATCGTGTTTCAATTTCACTGTTGTAACTATGTAATTTTCGTTCTAACCACAGCAGTGAGTGATCAAATCTGAAGCAGTTTTTTTTAGACGGATGATGAAAAGTGGGCTGTGCGTTTAGAATTAAAGTCCGCCAATGTCATCGGTGTCAGGTGCAATGTATGGTCATTTTCTTATATGAATTGGTTGTCTTACCATTTATCAAAGCCTTCGTAGCTTTCAAAAGAGTGAGTAATATAAGATTATTTTACAACAGAAATGATGCGTTTATCATAATATAATTTTCTTTAGCCAGAGCATTTCCAGCATACTTTATTTGCATAAAATGTTTAGTGCGATGTCTGACCAACGTCATTGCATATTAGCAGAATACAGTGAATGGTCAGTTCACACGCTGATGAAAATCCCAAAATCTGAACACCATAACAGATTTTCCCGAAAATCTGAGTAAATGGCATTTACGCTGCATTACATTACACATTTAATATGGTAAGCTCAACAATGATTGTCAGTCGTTTATAGGAAAAGACATGCCTGATGAATTCTGATGGGAATAACGCCATTTAACACCTTGGAGCAGGTAATCACTCGATGCAATCGCGTTGAGGTGTAAACAGAATATTCCCACCCTTGTACACTGACTGTCACCAAGACAGCGACGAACATTTTTTAAGCAATGGACTTAGGTGCTTCGATGTACATTGTTTTCACAATAACCACACTGCACAAACATGTTACTAGTTGTTGGATTGCTTGCCCACCACAAAATAATTTTTCATTATCTAAAATCCATCCAGAAATTCCCTCACATTCTAACGTTTTTATTGTCAAATTGCTGCTTGAGATGAAAACACTAATAATACATAGGGTAGTCAAGCAAATAATTTTTGAGACGAATGTGATTGACAATTTGATACCCGTTTTGATAAGAGCACAGTTTGTTTCGATGATATTCAGACCTACTGGAGACATTCATTTAGCGAGAAACCTCCGCTATATATTTGAATGCTACTATAAGTAAACAACAACTCAGCGGAACAGCTAGCACCAAACTCAAAAATATGGAAACTTCAAAGTAGGAGACTTTTTGAAGTAGACAACTGTGCAATCCATTGGTACATTCCTCTGTAAATCAAATCTTTATACACCGACGCGAGTATGTCAAAATCTAAGTTGTCACTAGTAGACTAAAACGCAAGAAACTGAACTGGCTACGACACCTATTAACAGCTTTTGAGTTTTAGTTTACTGACAAGATGTACAATCAGATTGCGGAATGGCGAGCACACACTGAACTCATTACTCTGCGGGAAAAGAATGTCAGGTTAAAGACAGTCTGTATTAATTTGGCTACATCGACACTAATATCTGTGTGTGTTTATGCACTGATCGGCCCCGTTTCCGCATTATCATACAAGACGAAGGCTCAATAGTATATCGGTTCTACTGTACAGTCTGAGAGAGAAGACACTAAACCAGTAAAAGCACAGAAATTGTCGTCCCATGTGTTGACTTTCTGTCAGTCGTTGTTTACAACAAAATTTACAATCGTAACTACAAAAATTGATTCTGTTGGTCATAAATTTTTGATCCTCATTTAAAAATGTTGTCCGGAATATGCTCGCTTTCACTTAACTCGCCTATTTGTGTACAAACTGGGTAAAGCGGGCACGATGCTCAGCATCGTATCTTGCGAACCCGGAAGAACTAACATTCCTCTGTAAACTCCATATTACGATGTTAACAATTTTCATATCCATAAGGGAAATGAGTTCTTTTACTATACTTTCTCCAGCAACAAACCTACCTAGTGAATGACATTGTTCAGTGCAAATACAATACAGCAAATTGATCGACTGAACTGATGTTATTTATGTAAATTATTAAAAGTTGTTACCAAGATTTCTTACAGTTGTTATTCCGTAACTGTCCGCAGGTCACACAAGCTAATCTGGACCGTGCGTTGAGGGCGCATGTGTACCGGAACACCACAAAGTAGGGGGACAGAATCGTACACAATTGCAACGGACGACCATTTTAAGCGAAATGACTTTCTCACACAGGATTCCGTTTGTGACCGATCGAGAAGAACGTGAATATGCATTCATGGTCGAAGCCAAATGCCAAGGAAAACTGTGCATAAAGACTTTTTCATGAATAGCACATTTTATAAGCTCTGTGTCAGTTATAAAAGAACCAATATTGATGAATGATACGTCTTCATGTGGTTCCCCATGTATACCGATAACCGCAAGAAAATTAGGAAGGTGATGATAATTGCCGTCAGGTTTTAGACTTGTGAATTTTCAGTTGGGTGTGATGAAGAACTGCTTTCCAATATTAACTAAAAGCGTGTGCCCACTTGCTTCGGAATGGATTTGTGTAGGCAGGAGACAAACGCGGTGTACTGCGAACACAATTGCATAGTTTCTGACAAAACGGTGAGGCTAGACTTCAGTAAAATAGTTGCGGCTTGACGTCAGTTGCCAGGTGGTCAACTTCTCTCACAATTGCCAAACCTTCTTCAGAAGTGTTGAAGCCGTGCACAATATTTCATGTTTCAATTGTGTTCGCACAGTGCTGCATCCATTCAAGCGGCCGGCATTTTCGGGCGTCACCTTTCATGTCGGCTGTCAATATTATTACACATGGCAGAATGGAGCACCAGTTGTTATCTAATGGCAATACTTACCACTTCCGATCAACCCCCAGGCTGTGCAACTTGACTAATATGTGTCAGTCGCCGTTGCCAAGAGCCAGAACTAAAAGCGATTCCCCCGAGTCACCTGACGGCAGTTAGTGATGATAGGTAACGGTTAAGTCATGAACCCGCGACATGCCTATCGTGTACCATTGATGACGTTTTTAACAGATATATGTTTAAATTTTAAACAGCCATGTTTTTCATCCAGCTGTTTTGTTGTTACGGTTTACTTCAAATTTCACGGAGTTGCATATAGCTGCATACAGTTACTAGTTTACCATGAACAACTGAGTCAACAAGTCAGAATTTACGGTACCACCTAACGTATGAGAGCGATGCTGACTGCAGTTTAAGTTGAGCATTCGGTTGATTCACTGCAGACATGAGTAGAAGCCTGCATAAACCTGCGATCTTACCAAAAGTCGTACAGGAGTAGACAGACGTGGACCATATCGCCAGACTCTAGAATGCGAAGTTCCATACGCGGTTTGGAAACTTTAGAACGTATCGTAAATCTAGTCACCCGCAGATGAACAATAGAAGACAGAGTTATCCTTTTTAGTGTGAAGTTAAAACTACCTGTCCGGTGTTTTGATACTAAGGGTAATCTGTTGTACTCATCACCGCTACCATATACTCCCGTCGTATTTTTCTCAGCCAATCCGGCCATTCTGACCAACATTTGAGTTGTTGACAAAAGTTTGGTGATTGGATGTTCGGAACAAAATGCTGCACGTAAAACGAGTTGATCATTTACTATATAAACAATAACAACCCATAATGTGTGTTATGTAGGGGAATGCTCTTACCATTTGATGCCAAGTTGTTAGCTGTTGAGTGCAACACATCACATTAAATCACATAACGACTCAAGTACTCTGAATCTGTGTATGCTCCAGTTTCACATTAAACATCGGCCGTTCTTAATACAGGGAAGTTTGATGAAACAACTTATTCAGTTGCATGCAATTTCTTCATGGTAGAGACTATCAGTGAATTCTAATTTGCTTTCTAATGGACAGCAGTTATGCGATTTATCATGCATTAAGTCGATGAGACGAGTCGACTAGCAATATCATTTTTATCTACGTTTTCCTTGAAGGGATGAAGACAGTGAGTTATAACAGAATGATTTGTTCTTTGTTTAAAGTTCTTCACCTTCATCTTCGGTAGTAAATTAATCCACTTACCCAACTGTGGGTTCGGTGCAACATTGCGCCCCGATTTTCAGAACTGTTAATTAGTTCCACGTATTTACTAGTGCGGATAACTTAACACATGTTCCACTCACTTAAATTTCTGCAGTAATTTGAGGTTTCAGTTTTTGTTACATGCTTTCAGACGACCATTTCACGTAAGCTTTTAAGCGAAAGATGGCCGAGGCACGGTATGTTCACTTGATATGCACAAATTATACCAGAGAAACTTGTTAAGACAAGGTCTGGACATATACGAAAGTGAGACGTTTTTGTTTCCACAAATCTTCGATTTTAAATGTAAAATATGGTGATTATCCCGGTTTAAAATTCTTACCCTTATATAGGTCTTCTTCCGCTGAAACAAAATATTCCTTCTTAATTATTTGTTAAGGCGAGGATCATGTTGACCCAATAACTGGGGCAGTTAAGCCTTTTCAATTTTGCTTTATATTTTAAATAAGTGATATACCCACTGAACATCACATTCTATTCTGCCAACTCAACTTGATGGTCACATATGCACGCTGCATTGATCCGTAGGACCATGCTGGGTATGATTATGATCTACTCAGGAACAGCCATTCCAGATGGGCCAGGCGAGGAGAAATACAATCGCAAAGATGTAAGCATTACTACTGACCGCAAGCGGACTTCAAAGTAGTGAGGCAGGAATTTGCGGGTATACAGCACATTTATTCTTATAGCTGCAACACGGTTGTCTGGTGAAGGCTAAATTAGATGATCTTACACAAAGAACCACAAATTACCTGACAGCTGGTCCAATTGATCTTCACATTCCTAGCACTCTCTTGTTGGTTTTTCTTTCTTCAACCGAAACGGCTGATGAACATTGATTATCTTTGAATCAGCACTCTTCAATAAATATGTTTGCAAACTCTTCTGGCAGGCACCTTCTCGAGCTTGAAACCAAATGTACACTGTGTCCCTGGAACATGCTAACGTGATCCTTTCATTGTCTCTCATTTGAATTCGCCTCTAAATAACGTTACGGGTCAGTGTCTTTTCCAAAGCCTTTTGATAACAATGAAGCTAAACCTAGCGGTAAAGCTGGGGGTGAGGATTTCATTGAGCTCTGACGCTCGTCTGGGTTATAGTTAATGGTCGGACGTAGCATTTCAAAGTCTGTCGACACAGGCAAAAAGGCGCAGTTTATTTTGTCTCATCTGCATATGCTATGACAGGCGACAGTTCAGATGCTACAACAAATGTCTTCTAAGGTGTCCTTTTGATTTTCTGGGGAAAGCCAAACCACCGAACATAGCCGTGCATGTTGGTGATATGAACGCACAACTGGGTCGAAGTACTCTACGCGTAATATGCTGTTATCCCTGAGTAGTATTTGCACTGGTCGCCGGTAAGTGAGACGATGGCTTAGAGATATACATACTGTCGCAATGAATCAACAGATGGGTTGAACACTTTCAGAAGTAGCTCAACTGTTCTTAGCTAACTCATTCAATTGACGACTATGGAGATCCTGTAAGTAGCCACAACAGACCGGGTGATTCTACGTCGAAAACCGTAGTGGCGGTGGAGCCCAAATTACAGAAGTGTAATAAAGCTTCAACTTTGGAGATTCATTTTTCAACATTCCTCAATTTTTGTGGAGTATATAGCCCGTAAATACGGTAAACTTAGTTATGCAGGAGGCCTAAGCAGTTGACATAGTCTAATTACCTTCTAGCACAAGGCATCGTAGCTTTTAAAATTGATATCTACCAGCGATGCTGCATAAAAACTGGTATCAATATAGTTTACGGTTAAAACTTCACATCCTTACACACGAATGGCACATCCGCTAACTTGTACTATCAAATGAAACTGTACATATGGCGGAATGTTTAGTTTTCATGAAGAGAATTATGAGTTACCATGAACATGTTTGTTCCAAGATCACATGTTTTGGATTACCTTTGATGTTCGCCTCCTTGGCTAAAATGATTTTTAATAACACAAAATGTACTTCAATAAAAGCGTGTTTGACGTTGCAAAGCATCGCACTAAAAAGACGACGGAAGCTTCTGTGCATAGTGACTTAACACACCGTAAGTTCGAAAAAGGATTAATCTTGACCTTCGAATGTATACTAATTTATGATAGATTTATAATCTCGATGTCCAAAATCCTCATTGTCTGGAATTCAACTCTCCATCCATCTAATAGTGAATTAGGCACCACACTCATCTTTTTGTCACTAATAAATTCAGAGATATACAGATGTGCATGTGAGTTATGTATTCCACTGCGTATCCTCTAACATTGAAGGAAGCGATTCAACACATCGCTCCTCTGCCGTTTGTAATGTAAGCCAGCTTTAAGATTGTCAGTTTTCGGCCTGGGTTGTATAACATATTCCTACGTAAGATACGGCCTCCTGGATTTTCATTTGTAAAAGACCTGTGGATCATTTACTTGTAATTTCAAGTACCCTGTTTTGGCTTGTTACTGACCGTTTTTCGGAGGTATGTAGACTGTTTTCTCTGAGTAAACGGCACACGCTGATTTTCCCTTGCAGCTATCTTTCACCAGACCACTGATTATTTGTGTCGTAATGATCGAATTCAACTGAATGTTCTACATTCGGTTCCTGTGTGTTTACTTAGCATTTATTTGTAAGTGCAAATTGCAGCTTTATTTGGAAAAAGGTACACGGTGACAACAAAAATTAAGGAAGAAAAATTAAAAAACATGAAATTTCCAAACAAGCTCTCTGTAAAAAGTGGGATGCTGTATGGTTAACAACACTGAACAAGTAAGTGCTTCCACGACAGTAGCAAACGTTAGAAACTCTTGGAAATCATTCGCTTCATACGTTAACAAACGAAGATAACCAGAATAAGAGTGATGTTTCTCAAAATTTAAATCTCTTCAAAGCACAAGGGTATACTATCAGAGTCAAGGCTGACGGAAAGCACGGAGAAGTGTCTTTCATACTGGGACAACCATTAGAAGATAGCAACAAGTAACGCCAGATCTTCCGCAGAAATGTGTCGTAGATTTCCAGAGGAACTAGTTTAGTCAGTAAGCATAAATCAGTGACTGCGCGGGAGGGCAATACCAGTCGAAGAATCTCACTGAAAGAAAAGGGACATATGGTGTCATCGGAAGTGTTGATCATAGATGAATAAAAGGTACAGTGTATTTCAGAGTCCATAGCATAGAGGGTCGATCGAATGGACGCATTGTGAGAGTAGGTCTGTTGTCTGAGAACCTTGTCCACCAAGACACACTGGCTTCGATAGTCATCCACTACACTAACATCCAGTACCACAGCAGCACCGTAACGAACTGCGATTATGCCGGGTTTACTGAATGCGCTTACCGTTGTCACTTGTAACTCTTTGAGAACTGCGTGGCTCAGATTGTGTAGCCTTTTTTCCAGGTCCTCCGCCACGCGTTTGTTCCGAGCACAATGTACATCTTAGATAATCTAGCACGATCAGAAGGTATGAGCGGGACTAATCGGTTGATAACATTTGCCATGACATTGGACACCTTCAGAATTCCGGACCTTAGCCCTAAGAAGACTGCACTAGAGCTGAGTGGTACGAATGAAGAACGTGGGAATAATACACCCTGAATTCAATAGCCAACAATTAGAGAGTAGAAAGTAAGACACTTGCTGAAGTCCACGGTCATTTAGCACATGATGATGCGCATTCATCTGCATAGCATGTACTTCCTTGTTGTTCTTCACTGTCTCATCTTTACAGCACACAGGCACGTTAATGTCCCTTACGATAAGGCCAAACACATCATCTGTGACCAATTTTCGCAGGAATGGACGTTGATGTAAGAACAGTCTTTTTGCTCGTGATTTGCGACATATAGAAAGGATGATATACAAATTCGGACTGCCCAGACCACCCAACCGAAATATCATATGGCTGTGGTTGGTTGGTAGACTTTCGGAAGGAGCGGCCATTGCTGAAAAAACTGATGAAGTGTACAGTCTGTAGGATTGAGCGTAATTTGTCAGAGTGAGCTCATATCTGTCGAGCGACTCGTCATCCGCATCACATGTCGTCTCGGAAGTTAGCGGCGCTGATGCGTCTCCGTGGACGCTTTGGTTGTTATATCTAGCACCATACGAGGCTGCAGTCGGCGATTAGTTAATACTCCACTCTTCCGGGTGAAGAGAACACCGAGATAGTTCATCATGTCAGAAGCGCTTAGTGAGTGGGTAGTATCCGGTGGCGTCAGTGACTGTAGCTGCGTTGAGCTTTGGTCGCCATCGATAACCACGAGGTTAGCCTTTTCGCGCGTTGACCTTTTATCCCGGTAGCTTCAAGGTACTAGAGATGTTTCCAAGACTCGTGAAGAGACGGGACAATGCAGTATGTTAGAAACGGAGGAGTACCAGAAGCTCAGTTTGATGTGAAAATTAAGTCCTGTGAGATAAAACTGAACACCTTGGACAGATCAATAATGACTGCTCACAGACTAGAAAGCGTAATGAATGAGTTGTGGAGCAGCGCATGTAGTGTTGTAGTAGGCAAGAAATAGCTATCACAGTGCATGAATGTGAACTCTAAGGCACACAGTAACAAATGCGTATTCCAATGATCAGGCAATATCCCTTGAAAGCAACGTATTAAAATTGAAGATGTGACAACAGTCTTCGGTTTTCTGGGAGAGAAAGAGTTATTTACTACCGAACAAGTGTGCTGCGCTCGCTGCACATATGAAGAAAGGATATGAGAGTGGAACAGGTTGAGATATCCGGCAAAGGCATAAGGTTTCATACACTTCAGATGTGTGGCTCAACAGTCTGTCCAAACGAGGAACTGTATTCTTCGTCGCTTTTAAGAGTGCGGGGATCTTCATATCCAGTGATGAGGTCGATCAGTGACCAGCTGAGAAACGGAATCGTACGTGGTGGTCGCTCCTCAGTGAGCGGATTAACCAACACCGACTTGGACCAGTACTGCCTGGAATTATCCGGGTGGCCGTAGTTTGCCTTGTGGGTAATTATCCAGTTTCCACTAACGACTGCAAAGGCAGCATTTTTCTTCCGCCGGGGGCATAGGGTTTGAACAGTAGCATATGTGTCTGTCCGTATCTATTTCGTGGTTGTGTAGATTCTCCCGGTGGCAGTTGCACTTCGTTGCGTGGCCATTCACCAAGTGTAAGAAGAAGCTTATGAGGCGTACAAGTCTAGCTGTGACTTTGCTGGTGTCTTTGCTGCTTGTCTTAGAACCGCGGACAACTGATAGAAATTTGTCACTGTGTAAAAATCATAGCTAGTTAACTTCTGTTAGTTCGTCGCTGTTTGGGCCAATGATGAAAGCCGCTCGCAATGCTCAGTAGTTTGAACTCATTATCCGGCGTCTTGTTTCTTATGTGAGGCAGTGCGGAAGTATTTTTCCGCCAATTCACAGCACATAAACGAGTCCTGATGCTCGCCGTAGTACAGCCAGGGATATATGACGGTAGCTGGTGGTGAATCTCGCGTCCAGCGCAGCACGACGGAACCAGTTCACCGACATGTCGGAAGAAAGAAGCCGAAGCACTTTGTAACCAATATGATCTAGCAGCGTTCATGGACTTTACCTCCTCGCGGCTGCTTTCGATGCGATGCCTATTACGTTGACTAGGTTGAACTTTAATTAAAAATCTGCGACCCCATTCTGTGTAGCCAAGGGCTGGAGGAAGCTGGGCATTTACTTACTATTCTACACTATCGCTGCTTTGATACACACGAGCATGCGCAGACGCGCTAGCGTTCGGTTCAGATGTCTATCCACAATCTAAACAGATATACTCCGCCCGCCTATCTTGTGTACTGGTAGATGCCAGCGAGGAGGCGCTGACAGTATTTTCATTCTCTTGTTCAAAAGCAACCAGTGAATTAAAAATAGGTGAAATGGCGGGCCCCATCTGGAACTGTTGGATGCTGAGCTAGACGAGGTTCCTACTTAGACCCCCCACTCAGCAGTTTATGGACTAGCACAGCTTTTTGGATGGAGGACAGACATTAGCCATTTGGCGTAAAACGTTCATGATGCGTGAAGATATATTCACTGCAACTGAAACTTAAGACTAACTCCAACACAGACTTGGCTACGATTGCAGAGTACTCAGTGGTGGACTCTATATAACACTTGTTGTTGGGTGTATAACTAGGTTAAAGTATAAAATATCTGAGTTTCCAGCCAAGATCATTAACTCCGGTGTCACATCAATTGCCACCTTTACACATTCTGTTTTAGTAGCTGTTTCGAATCCATCAAAAGCTCGGATATTTTCCAAGTCGGCATTTTCCCAACTGATCAAACTGGCTTATCAGAAAACTTCAGTGTATCACTGAAATAGGCAGTCTCCCAACGAGGAGGTGTGCAGGATGACATCTGGTGTAAGTTGTGCAAAATTCATTTCGCGGTTTGTTATTTTGGTATCAATCCATTCTGTAATATCAAACATAACCTCCACGCATACATACTCCCAAAATTCATCATAATCTTGAATGTGCGTTTGCAATTATGTGTTAGTTTTTTTACAAAGCGGACAAGACAGAATTGTCAGTGAAAAACGGCTCAACCAAAATGTTTTCAGCATACCCTGTTCTTCTTCGATCTCAGCTGAAAGAAGAGATGAGTTTCGTAGGTCCTCGTTAACTTGGAATTTCACATAACAAAGCAATTCATGCGGTCCACTACATTACAACTGTACAGGCGTTGCAAGTTTGGATTCAATTTTGGAAAGTATATTATGCATTTTTTATTGTTCATAAGCATCTACCAACATCATGAAGTGTTTTTACGAAGAATACGACTTTATATGTACGCTGTATGTTGACACCATCCTAATTCCATCCGTTTCGTTGTTTTAAACGAAGCGTTAAAAGGGGAATGCATTTCACCCTTCTCAATTCGTCTTACTAAACTTTGCTGAAAAGGTATTTAGAACGAAATATTCACAGTCGGTCTCCAAGTTTACTACCACACAGCTCCGAGGCGTCCAATAGTGAATGTTTTTTGAGGCAATTGTTTTCAAAATTCAGTAACATCGCCTCTTCTGTCCAATGTTAGATTGATACTGATGTCGAAAACTCGCTCACAATCGGGCTCACTAAACTGTTGGTTATTCACCCATCAACCCAAAAAAGAGCATGCAACATTTTGCACATTATTTCTAAATCTCACAAAAAACAACTAATTGTATTTCGTTCTTACCCAGTTTCAACGTTTCGAGAGCTTATAATCAAAAGAATGTTGGTTGGATAATTTAATTTAACTAGGTAATAAATTGACGTCGGTGGATTAAATGAAGCTTCGAAGTAATTAATTGAACACGTTTTTGTTTCTAAATATTACTCTGGCCTCAATCTACTTATCCAACTAACGTGAATACATCAACAAATGTGTGTTGGGCTCAATTAATCCTGTGTGTGCCCACTAAATTAATCCCGTACACATTTAGCAGTTGTGTACATAGTACTTACACATGCAATGCACTTTGTAGGTATGTAAACCCCTTAGAGAACATACTGCGTTTATCATGCACTGATACGAGCAGTTCACAGTGCGCCATACCGGTGCACTGGTCCACAATCAGACTAGTGTTCCTCGCAGAAATACAGTTTTGAGAACAGCACCCATTGCTGCAACATCGTGAGTTAGCCACATTTTACTCTCAGATTCTAAACCAATTTACTGTCCTAGAATGGAAAGCAACATATTATCAAGCACAAATGTACTTGATATTTTTCCACGCTTGTGGATAAAGCAAGAAGTGGAATTGCAACTCATAGTGCAGCACCTTAAGTGCGGTTTACGTGAGTGACTATGAAGTTCCTTTTTTATATACGCTGATCGTCACAGAGTATGCTAGGCATTCTGACCCACTTGCAATAAACTTTAGGGGGAGATATATTCACAAAGAGTTCGGCCAGCTCAGTTTTCTAAGGAAGTTTTCCGTCTCAACTGTGTCCTCAGTAGGCAGGTTTTGATTATGAAACGGATAATTCAGCTGTTTCCTTTTGGTGATTTAGACACACTTGTAACTATTGAAGTGTGCAGGCCGTGTGGGAAGCAGTAGGTTGACAAGCAATTTGATATTTGGTGGGGTACTCGAGACGTAAAATGCGGACATCTGTAATACATACATTTACGATTTGAGTATTTCCTATTCACCCTGACTATTGTTCACTTTATAACCAACACCGGTATGTAACGTAAAAAGTTGCACATTCAAAATAGCGGTCATATCTTAGTAACGTTTTATTTTATTCATAATTAAACGGGAGTTAACCAAACTAAAAATGGCGACAAACATGTTCTTGGTTTCACAGAGTGCCTCAACCATTGATTGGTTATCATTTGGTGAAACACTTAAGAATATATACGCAGGGTAGTGTAATTTACTTCAAACAACCACATCACTAAGTTTTTCTCTATTTTATGTCGGATACAAAATTTCAGCAGCCTCCACTCGCTGTCCGATCATAAAACTTGCTATTGTTGTGTTTCAGATCGGCTGTTTTTAAATTGACAACGCTTTCAATCAACTTACCGCGAGCATATTTTCTGTAAACTGTTCATAAAAGCAAAATTATGGAAAGTTATCTTTTAAATTCTTGAAACACTCTGTCCATTTTTTTAAATTCACACTTTTATAGATCACGATTTTTGGGTTTTCAAAATGGAAGTTCACCATACGTTTAGTTTAAGTTTAATACCTCGACAGTTAAAAGGTTTGAACGTTTGTCTAGCAATCTAATGGGCTTCTATCACTTTTGAATAATCGTAGAATTCACCATGGGTAAACAAGTAATTGCGAACGGTCTGTTAGATATTGTATTAGAATCAGTGACTGTTGATCATTTACGGGATGTTTGGGTATTACTGAATCCAAATTTGTTATTGCCCAACATAGTAGATGACGGTGTATCTAAATTTGGGAGAAATGGGAGTATGTCACAATGTGGAGCCTCATCAGGATCATGCAGTGCACCTTGCCGACATTTATATAATGCATATCAAGTGAACCAAAGAGAAACAGTCATCTCACCTGTACTGGACAAATTTAAATCTGATGCATCATATGAGAAAATAATTTGACTTTAAGATTATGGATCGCTCAGTTTCGTTCCACTTTTGATTCCATTCCAAAAATTTACTTAACGGCAGAACGGTCTACCTTTAGTTATTACATTAAGCCATTATTTAGCACAGTTACATTTCTGATTGTGTGTGATGGGAAACGATAAGGTAACAGTGTAATCCTATACAAGCAGATTAATTTGATCTGCAGAATCCAGGCTGAGTTTACAAAGAATAGGACTGTTGGAGATCGACTTTGACTTCCTCGAATAAAAATCTTTTCTGATTTAATCGAAACCTGACATGGTTTTAATGAATGTGTATGACCTTATGTTCAATTAAATTGCGTCATAATATGTGTATTGTGGGTACCTCATTAGTAACGAATTTCGATAAGTAGACCGAAACGGAATATATTTGTATACGATAACATATAGAAGCATTGGAACTACTAAACCTGAATCAGCTATTACAAGAAATTATGTTCTGCGTTACAAACTGAATCACCGTTACATAACAGGTTTACAGAAACAGAGTTTGCCAGTTTGGGAGCATTTCTTCTCGTACATAGTTGAGTCGTACACACATTAAGTTATACTAACAAGCTATTCACATATGCGTGTAATTGGTAACTTAGGGATGAGTTTTCAAGCAAAAATGTGGAACATTTAACTGTGGAAACCGACAGGCTGAAACACCTTATTGTTACGAACAGACTCACTATACTGAGTATTTTTAATCGCTGAAAAACCGCCAATATTTATAAGTAATGCATACGAAATTGCTAATCTCAAACAGAATAACTACAATGGACACGATAAATTTGAAGGCTAGATAACCGTACTCAGAAATACCAATTCTTCTTAGTTTTCCCAAATATTCTAAACCTGGAGTTGTTTTGTCAACAAAGCTGCTGTTATACGAAAGTTATGTTTGATTTTTCGAAACGTTATAAATCCTGACCGAAATTTGCCTATTTAACTGATTGGTTCAGGGTTACGTGCTTCACAACTGTCTAACCAATGATTAAAGTATCTGGTTAATATTGTCATAACATATTTTGAAAAGTGGTTCATCGCATTAATGAGGTGGCAGTTTAACATCACTCTTGCAGATCACATTGTGAAGTACATATACACAGTATTAAATAACGATCGATCATTCAATGTATCACTGTTGATACATATAACAGGGGTACTGGAGTACTGAAAAGTCATCCCTATGCTTGAGCCTGTCACGATGACAGATACACTTGTTATTCTACTTTATGGTTGCTTACGAAGTTTACGCCTCCTTTCACGATATTTTGAATATGAAAGAAAAACAACGGCTTGTTAATGCACACCAACCTTCCAGTGCGCGCGACGCATCTAAAATTGAATACGTAAATAATAACTGCTTTGTTTATGTTGCAAAAAGAACAACTGATCACTTTCATTATAAAACATGTTGGACTAGTGAGGCTAAACATTTCAAACGTCAAAATTTACTCAATCATCAAACATCTAATTGTCGGTCACCAATTTGTTCAACATTCCCATTTATCCTAGTTCATTTTGCCCCAGCACAGTTTTAAACAAGATTTGATTTTATTGGTTCGCGTAACATATTTTGACATTCCTCATAGCTCAAGCTACATTGAGTACTTTTGGAGAAATGCCAGACTGCGTTTAACCACACGGTTCAACAATCCAGTCACCACAGCGTGATCTCTTTATTAGAGATTCGAAATACTTGTGAGATCCGTAAACGATGTCGTGTAAGCTGAACCCTGACATCCAACGCAACATGTCTATGAAACAGTCACCAACGTTACATGACACTTTTTCTACAGATGCTTTCGATGTCAAAGAACTTTAACTAATTAATCTATTCAATGACGCAGATAACATCTATCCAAGAGCACTTTCGATCCTCATGAAATGAGTAAAAACAAGATAGTGAATATTGAATATATTCTTTACGAAACTCCTGTTTGAGAAGTTCTGTTAGTTTTTAATGTAAACTCTTAGTGTTAACTGAATACTAATTTGTATCTTTCAGTTAGACGAAAAAGACCAGATTACAACAAGTCTTGGATATCAAAGCTGTTTCAATATCCATGAAATTGGGATTATCAGTGAGAATACGCTCTAACTAGCCATGATATAGTTCGTCCTATTTACGCATCCGTTAAACACATGTGATAAGTTAAACAGTTGCATCTAGGTGTAACCTCAATTTATGGCTTGCAGTAAAATCATTTTACGATAGAATTGTTTGATGTGATTTAACGTGTTTCCAAGATTTGCAGTCAACTTCCATAAATTCAGACGGCCACTGACGGGTTTCTTGAAATAAAGTAAATTTTCCCAAAAAAAATTTATTTTTAAATTATTCATATAACTGAATTATTGTATTCACAGTTGTTCAAAAACTGAATCTTTCTTCAAGTTAATCACCATCAGGCAACTTGCATATTTCTACCAATGTGAGACGAATGGAGACGCGAACAAGTTATCGCACCAAATTTCATTTTGGGGCAGATGAGTGCTACTATTCGCTAAGCACTGTAGACAGTGATATATTGCATAAACGTTTTGGTTTAAATTTCGAATCAGAAGCCTACCGAGTATTGATATAAAGAGTGTTTTAAAAATGCATACAATGAAGTGTGATCGTTTGTTGCCCAAACTTATTCTCTTGTACTCTTGTGATTTTTATCCGCGCACATGAGCTGAGCTAATCACCTGGGATATTTTACATATTTGGGTATGTTCTTTTATGCCACCGTACATATTAAGTTATATATTTTCACGAATAGTTGACCTTTCAAAATGCATGCGGGATATTTCGCTTGTTCAGTGACACACGGAAGGTAACGTTAGAGATGCAAATGAAAATGGTACGCTCACACAGTAAGCTATTCCATTATATTAATTTGAATTGTCTGTATGGCTTACTAGTACCAAGTCCTTTGCCTGTATCACAGTATGTAAGAAACACACATTGATTACACGTGAAAATGCCAAGCATCAGAATGAGAATTAAATGAACTGTCTCTGATATACATGACAATTTTCCGAAGTGACTGGTTTGAAGAAGTTCAACACGGTGACCAATATGGAACACGGAATTTAATTCCGCCGGTTATACAGGTTGTAACAACGTGGAGAATTCCGATCTTTAGTGCGCTATCAAACCTTCAAGTTGTGTTTGCATCCGCAACACGAAAATATTGTAAACAGCAGTTGTCATTCAAACACTTAGCTCCGAAGAGTTTACTGAGAATTACATAAATGATCCATATTTTGAACCCCAGTTGGCCCAGTCAGCTGCGCTAGTTCTCATTTGGTGATCCTAAACCATTCCGTCCGTTTCGGGGTCACGAGTAAAATGACCAGAAATTTGACTTCGTAGCTTAAGGAAATTACTGAATCAATGAGTGCAGAAGCCACATGCGACTTGTATTTGTCCCAAAACACGGTGCAAGGTTAAGCAATGAAGCCATTGTCTCAGTGAGTCCAGTTATCTCATATACGTTGTACAAAACACAATGATGGTGGGAATGCTTCAGACATTACAATAAATGACAAAGTATTTGTCGCCACAACAATTCTTAAATAACGTAACTTATGATTTACAAACGTTACAAAAATGCATGTTTTTCGTTATATCCACTTTTCAGGGAGGCCTACGTCGCACGGTGATTTAGCCGTTTACCTCAATACTATACAGTGCAGCGCTCAGTGCATTATCCATATTATGTACGCAACAGTATCGCCGCTGTTCTGTAAATTTTGATAGAACATCTAACTAGTTCTACTAGCCTTGCAGCGTTCGAAGTGATTAACTTAAGGTGTATGTGCTGGAATCAATCAGTCCGACTAATCATCTACGTGGAAAACATTTTCGAACCCATACTTTGCTGACATTATTAAAGTTACGATACGAGTCATATTTACATGTTAATAACTGGTATTTACATCAAAGAATAACACATTTCAGCATTCTTAAATCAACTTTTCGTGAACTGGGAGTTATTTAGAATGCATTCTGTTCAGTGTGGAACGAATTGCACTCACCGAATGAAAGTTGCGTCAAACCTGTGTTGTGAAAATACAAAAGTGTCCACCTTATATTTAACTGTTATTTTCTAAGATAAAAATGTGCGTTAGAAGCGGATCGCATAAGCTACCGAGGACTAACATGTATCTAGAGTGCTGATTATACTTAGATTGACAAAACAGTTCAATTCAGAATATTTATTCATAAACCGTAACTAGAAGTCTAATATTTTGTCATGACTCTTATCGGTATAAAAACAAGCACATTGACAGTGAAGGCCCCCTATGAATCCCACAAACCGTTGCAAACTTGACGGAAAACGTGTGTAGATTGTAAATAAACTATGGAAAAAACAATGACGAAGTATAAGCTGTAAGGTGTTGCTGGGTTTTATTACCAGGAACTAAAGATCGTGAATTCTAACTAGCTTTAAATTAATTCCGTTAATTATAGTACAAAATCAATGTAAGGGCGACAATTTAACCAAGAATCAATAAACCAGTGTTGTTATAACTCGTTCTCATCTTACATGCTCCAACACCGCCTTCTAAAATCAGAGCGGGGGAATGGTCATACTTCATTTAGAAGTAAATACAAACAGAAGTTTATACCTAACTACTCAGCAAATTCATGTGACCAGTCTCTACAATCGTGTGACCAAAATCACACACAGAGGTTGGAACGTTCATGTGGTCAAATCAACCTGCTTTGTTTCAGACGAGAGTGACCGAATCATTGTATGAAAATATCAGCCTGATATAGACAAGGAGTGCGACGCTACAAACTGGTGATTGACAATGTCTAAACAGTCTGATGATATATAGGTCACATATTCCATGAATAATGTGTGTATCATTTGCACGTATCTGCTGCCTTAACTGCAATTTGTAACTAGTCATCAACCACATAGGCCTTGTGATTTTAAAATGTATTCCATTCACCCGCATAGTCATAAAAACTATATGGTTTCTTACTCAAAGTGGCCACTGTAGCTTTTTCTAAACCATATATGCGAAGGAAGAAGGAGTATATTGAGCTCAAAACAAGATTGTGATGTATGTGATGTACCAATATTTGTTTCGATGTAACTGTTGTACACAATGTTTCAACTTTAGGAGAGAGCGAATTAGATGAACGCATTTCTGTCCGATTTTTCATGAACGTGAACAATCGCGGCTTCTGTGTGTATCCAGATGAACAATACAATTATCGAAATATGTTCCTTGATTTAATTCTACCGTCTGAAACACTATCTTCCTCAATTTTATGAATTTGTAACTCAATGTACAGACTGTGTTTTGCGGTAGACTTTTTCACAAATACGCAGACGGTTACATGAGACACTTGAGGTGAGTTTCACGTTTAAGCCTTCCTGGCATCTGCGGGTTACCGAAAACGCATCGCGACAATCTTCTTCCGATTATTGTGTGTCGTATCAGCTTCCTTACGAGTTGTTTAAAAATTTCATACTAAACTTTTTTATTTAGCTAAAACTAGATTACATGAAATAGAACATTAGACAGAAAGAAATGCACATTCTGAATGAAAAAGCAACTTATTTCTAGTTTTACTCAGACATCAAGTTTGTATGAAATATACGTAGCAATTAGGCATAAATGTCATCGGCAGCTGGCGAACTGTAGGGGTGTTTAGTAGGTTAAATTTTTCTAATCACGGTTAACTACCGGACAGTTTGCTCTATAGTGATATACCCAACCGTCTAAGTATTGTCCAAAACATCAGAGTGTTAAATCACCAAACTTAGAATCGTTTCGTCCAAAGCAATCCAGTGCGAATCATAAGCTTATCAGTGACGAACTCACAGTGATGGTATGGATGAGGTATGTTTAAATCCGTGTTCATCTGGAGCTTTAGAGTTTGCAGATGATGGATGCGCTAAGTTAGATACAACCTTCTTAGACTCCAACACACGCGAAAATGTGCGTTCAATCTAATTGAACACTGTAGTTTGTATTTTGCGATCGTGATAAATGTTCTTGATCAACTGGTAGATAAAATGCGGAATACACTTCAGTTTGTAGGCTTCATTGTTCCTGTCAGTTTCAACGCATTAGGTTCTTCAGTTCATGAGTTCATTCCTCATATAATCCGAAAATGTCATAAACCCGTGCTGCGGCAACGTATTTAAAAAAATAGTATTAAATACAACTCTACCGTATTAACTAAGACCAGATATACATCAATCCTTACGAAGCTCGTGTTCATCTGAGAATATGGGGAGAGAGAGAGAGAAAACAAATCGTCTTCAATGTAGATTAAAATGAAATGGAATGAATATGTACGAAAACTAAAGGTGAATGAAATTGAGATTTTGTACATCATATCTGAACCACCGTGGTTTATTGGTTTGCAGACCAATCACAACTTGCGAGTTGGTTTCAGCTGATGAGACCGACTGGGTGAGATAAGTCACATTCTTTCATGCTACGTTCACGACTGAGATCAGATGGTCTAACGAGTAAGTGTCTCGACTACAATCAGACGCTTGTTCGCCGGTCACCAGTTTTACTGTCCAATCAGTTTGGTGTTGACAAGGCTGAACAGAGTCTAAACAGATGCCTACCAAGTCGCTAGCGATCCTCGGATCAGCTACTTGCAAAAGAATTACTCAGCCACCTGTTTCACTGCTCATAAGCTGTCTAAAAATAACTGATCGAATTCCGTCTGCAGCAGGAAGAAGCATAACGACTAAGAAAATTTAATGATTTTGAACAGATATTTAGTATATGCAGACATAAACGGAAGTTGCAAATTTACACCAGTGCAGACTGTGCAAACCTACACCTGCATGGATCTGGATATTACGCCGTGTGACAATGAGCATTTTAACGTACATGTATCCAAACAGGCGAGAGCTGGCAACGGAACAGAGATTTTATTGTGAAATTGAAATTTGCCTTAATCAACAATAATTACCTGATGTCTTGCATAAAAACGCACATTATATACGTTCATTAGGCAGTCATTGAATGTTTTTTTATTACAGAGATGTACCTATTTGTTTGAGTATTTGCATACTCTACGGCGCAACCATATAACGTGGATGGTTACTTGCGTCTGACAAACGAATGTTTTTTATTAAATGTGAATTTTTGAAGATTCGAACGCATGAAAAATCGATAGATTTTTCTGCTCTCATAACAATGTTTTGAATACAACAAGGGAAGCCACGGTCAGCAATAATTTCAAAGCTACGTTTCAAGGTAGACAATTTCCAACTAATGATAGCTTCGGATTACGCGCGAGCATATTCTCTTCGAAAAAATGATGAGACAAATTTTCCAATAACCGAAGGCGCCTGAGTACAAGGGCTGATCTACCAACAGTTGTCCAATCGTTAAACTCCTTTGATTACAGTCATATACTTTTCCGATATTCGAACATTTTTCATAGAAAAATCACGAGTAATATTAATGTTGGCCCATGACTCCTACAGAGGTTTTTCAACAAAGTATTCCGAAAACTGTGACGTTTCCTCAAACACGGGCGGTGACCAACAATATTTTCGTACATGCAAGAAAATGCAATGAAGTTGTATGATGAGACAAGGCAATGAGGGTGATGTGTTCCACACAGTTAACCTACAACATTCACTGCCACTGAGCGTTGTTTATAGAAAGCTGTGTAATCTGGATCCTTCAAGTTGAAAACTAACTTTTAGCTCTTATTAATGTTGTTTTGTGAACTACCAGATTATGCTCAATGACGACCTTTACGTATAAACTCAAATTTGACAGCAGTCAAGGATGAACGCTCAACTATACACGACAGTAATCAAGCTTACTCACAGGCAACCGTACATAACTAGTTGCTTGTAGTGGTGCGTCATGTGTGTATTAATGGTTGACATCAGAATTTGTAAAGATCACATAGAGTTTGCAATTCATCCACAAAGTGGACCACGAATAGCAAGTTAGAAAGCGCATTTCAGAGTTGACTGGTCCTATTAGAAACGAATTGCTGTCTATGCGCAGGCCCCGGAAGTTGGGGTTTCTGTTAGTGAAAAGCACACCTCAATTTGTTAACCAGAAGAGATGATTTGGTGATCTGTCGGGAGTGTACGTACTTTTGTACAGAATTTACTTCCCTCATCTAGACATCTATAGTTCAAGTAGAACGGATTAAATTTTACCGTTTGCTACAGATAAGAAAACAGCTGGCTCCGTGTTTTTTTACTTCAGTCCCTGTATGACGCTCTCAGTAGAAGTTGAGCGTTGTTTGCTTAACCGCAGTGTGTTTGGTTTCCTCTAAGTACACTCACTGCAGACCCCGCTACAGGACTGACACAACCTTGAACCAGTTTATATAATTTATCCGTATGGGAGTTTGTGTTTTGTTCTTTATGAACTGGTGGATTAGTTTTAGAAGTGCATATACTATGTGAAAATTCTACCAAGAGTGATCCTCGAGCACTAATGTCGTGAGCACTGAGAAAACGGTTCATGTGCATCTTGTTTAGCAGACTCCACGTTTTATCAAAAGTACCAGAACTACTGCTACCGGGTGAAGCCCCCTTCGGATGAATCACGAAACTACAGTTAGCATGTGAATCTTCCAAGCGTAATGTGAAAGCGGATTTTTAAAGGGTGAATGGAAAAGTTCGTAACATTAAGCGACGTTGAGAAATTATTTGGACACAGAAACTGAAAAGCACTACCTATAGCTAGGAAGATCACAAACTGGAAGCTACAATTTGTAAAGTATATTTGCACTATGCGGAGCGTATTAACAAAGAGAGTAGCGACGCACTGCCAGCAGGTCTATAAGCGTTGAGAGTGTAAAACGATGTTTGTGTTTTTGTCTGTGTATTTTTTACACACACTTTGTAGTGTGTTCTGAATGAAAAAACTTCTTACGCCAGGGCATTTTTTACAACATCACAAAATGGCCGTCGGTTAAATCGAACAAAAATCTCCCGAAAATACCCATATTTAGCTTAGGCTGGACGACTTCAAGCTGATGCCTTACTGATTTCTCTCTCAGTTGTGCTGATGAAAATGGAGACCTCAAACATTGATAATCAGTAGACATCTGGCCAGCTCAAATGACCGAACGTGCGCAAGTGTTGATGAATTGTGCTTCCAAGATTTGATGAGTGGTCGGGGATTTGGTTTATTTTCAACTTGACCATCACTCACATTTGATCGCAGCGTTCGCATTCAGATAGNAACGCTCAACCACTCTCGCTTGTGAGCAATGATCAGGTTGCCCGATCGTCTCGAGAGGAGACACAGTTACTGCCTGTTAACTCCAATCGATAACCCCGCGATTAGGACTTCTAAGACAGGTCGAGATCGCTGAAATCATTAAACCTGCATGGCGATATATTTAGATTACTGATGACGTTAACACGGTTGCCTCATGATTGCAATGGCCGGAGTTCAAATGCCGACCGTGGCAAGGATATGCATTACTGATGAGCTATAATGAGAGCGAAACTCGAGTCTAGTGCTTCTTTCTGAAAGAGGCTGGCTGCAAAGTCCATCTGAATGCGAACGCTGCGATCAAATGTGAGTGATGGTCAACTTGAAAGTTTAGGTGTGTCAAGTATTTGAGGTTGATAAGAAGCGGTTCTACTGACTGTATGTGAAAAACAGTACATTGGAGAAAACTTGGGTTTAACATACGATAACTGTGTGAGGATAAACACACGCTAATTACAAACAGAGTTCACGCTGGTTGATGTCCATAGGAAATGCCACTGCCCCCCAGCGTGAATCGTGTATGTGTGCATACTTCTGTCGCTCAGAGATGGCTTGAGACATATCAATGCTGTGGCGCCCAAGTTGTCCTAATCCTTAGGCGTCAAAATGTGGTTCTGAGCAGGCGGAGTTTTCTAGACCAAACTGTTCACAAATTGGGCCCCTAATGGTTACGTACTAGATTTTTTTTAACTCCGTCACCCTACTAAACCACCTTCCGTCAGCTCCGTTCAAAATCCAGGTAACAGTTTTGAGTTGGTCAGTGGCTGCATATAAATATGTATCGGTGGTTGATATGCTCTATCATACACCTCGTCTTCTCGCTAGATGAAATTAACTTCTTAAAGGCTCCCGGTCATCTGGATGTCCACACTGTTTTATAAGTTTAAGAATGCACTCCACTCGATAAGCAATCCACTAATCACAACATCGGCCATAAATACATTCTTTATAGTCGAAAGATCTAATTTCTACCGGAGAAAATTACCAAAATTAGCTGTGAAGTGTACTTGTAAAATGCATGGTAGTATATCCTCACAAAGTATGCAATTTTCTGTTAAACCAACAGAATAATGGTCTACGCTGTATACCCCTTGACGTGCAAGTTATTCTGAATAAAGATAGCGGGTCGGCTATTGTTAATGTAAATTTTGCATTTATCTCATGAGGACAGAGATAGAATCAAGCGGATTTCATTGTTCTGACTAATATGAACTTGTTTAACCTTCCAATGGAGTGAAACAAAGGAATCTGATCGCATGATAGTTGTGCCGCAAGCTGTCTGTTGACTCATTCCATCAACGTTATCACTGGCATGACATTTACCGACGTGTCTTTAACTTGTGTACAAAAAACTGAGAACTTTTTACATGCCAACCAAGTTGTGTTAACGAAAACCTCTCAACATAATACACTGCACACCTGAAGTTCTACATACTGGTTAGTAACTGCCATTAGAGAACGCTAGTTCTTAAAATTGTTGTACTAGAACAAGCCGGTAGGAGAATTAAGTAAAATGTTAAGTCTGTTCACATATTCACACGAGGTAACCAAGGACACAATGTGTAACTTTCTGTGGAAAATGTAGAACGAAGTTTTAAAATTTACGTAGGTAAGCTTTGCTCATGTACTGCAACCATAGTCACATGCAAATCAACTGTTTTGTTGCAAGTCAACTGATTGTAATTCGGAAAATGATTACTTTGATTTTGGAAGTTACTTTACACAGCGTCGATCATGAGCGTAAATATGGGCATTCGAGAAGTGTTGTTAGCGACAGCAAGTAAACTCACAAATTTTGTTAGCATCCACTGGAAGAAATTGAAGTCAAGCCAGAAAGTGCCGTAAATAATATTGAGCAGTAGATTTATGAGTTCAAAAGTGTGAATAGTTGAAAAACAAAATTTGCAATTCATCCAATGCAACGTGGTGGAAAATGTGATTGAAATTATGACATAATTTCCAACTTACATGCACCTTCAATTGCAGCCAAACCTGCTACCGTACAAATGATGAATATCGCGAATTGCATCTTGGGTTTTCTTCACTAATGAAAGGACCACGGATTCCTGTCTTTATATAGACCACAAAATGATGACCTGCATTCTGATTCGCGGATGTAACGTTGAGTTCTATTGGCTGAATCTCCAACGGCTACTTTTTAACGTAAAAAAAAAACAGAAATTTGCTAGTCACGCGTTAGCATTTCGAGTGTGCTAAACTGAAAAAAATAACTACAGCGACAATGGTTACTTTTATGAAATAAAAGCTGAATGCTGAGAACGGACTTTTTCAAGACTGATTGGGAATACCAGAAACTCTTGATGATTAATTAAAACTCACCTTGCTCCATGATTTTATTGATTATTTTTAGTAAAACTTGAACTTTTGTTGCCTCGTGCATTGCAATCAATGATTAGTGTGACAATTTGGTGAAGACAGTGTTTTCATTGAACTATGTATATTTTATTTTTATGGAAAATTCATTAACCCTGACATTAAATTTCCGAGTAGTCAGTGAGAGGTGCTTTTTCCAAATTTCAGCAACACTCTAATATTACTACATCCAAGTGACGTATGTCAGCGCGCAGGTTAGAATACGTGATCCTTATTCATGAATTGTTTGGGGTTTTTTCCCCAAAGATTGATGTAGGCATCTTTTCTAACTGAATCGTTGTCATCTAATGACATTTCTGTCTAGTTTTCATGTTGTTACTAAACGAAAAGTCATTTCAATTCGGGGGTGTTCAATTTCCATGTTTTATTTACACTAACATATGGCTTACCGTTTTCCAGCTATTATAGACAACTTTACCGCAAAGTTTAATACGCTGAAGTTACAGTGTGCACCTGGAAGTTTTCATGCCTAGAAGAATTTTGCTAGCAGTTTGTTCTACTGAATCAAAAAGGAAAGAGCAATGGCAAATAATTGAATGCAATTTTTAAAAGTGTTTCTGTGAATGACGCCTTCGGTAATATGAATGCTCTGCCTGCCAATATTAACGTGAGCTCGTGCGTGTTATGCAAAGTAAACAGCTCTCTTTCCGGATAAAATATGTTTTCACCCAGCGCCTGCAACACGGCATCGTAACAACGTTTGCCTCTCTAAGTGATTGGAGTTAATAAGTACACAAAACGCGCATTAGATTTTTCTAACTTAAGAATCAACCCTTGTAATGAAGCAGGAATTGATGTGCTTCCGGGGTTAGAAGTCTGAAAACATTGCGCACTGGGACTTATCTCTTAATATATGTGCTCATAATTCTTCAATCGTGATGAGGGTTGATCCTTTGGCTAAAGTCTTGGATTTCCCCACTCACACTAACCGAGATGTTTTCAACGAAAATAGTAATCGGCTATTTTGTATGGAATCTCAGTCAAAAATTCCAGTATATTTTAGATTGTGTCACGTGAAACTGTTTCTCAACACTGTTGCAGAAAGACGTATAAAACACAGGTGGTAAAAAATATGAACACGGAGTTTATGCATTTCATGTTCCAGTCCTATTGTGCGCCGAACGTGGTAGATGTTAGCCATTTTAATATACAGTGTATATTTAACGTGGAACTTCAGAGTGGCATGACACATATCTGGTGTTGTGATCAACAAAACAACGTGGGCGGTCTATGCCGTCTTGTCAAAGGTTTAAATGCAACGGTATGCCATATTCGGAAGTCAATATTCACAATCCTACAGCGGTTCGACCAAAACATAAATGGTCTTGAACAAGAATGCGTCTGTAAATGAATAAGACAATCATGGTGTATTTGTACTAGGTTAAACGTTCTGTGTGATAAAATATACTTCACCACGAAAAACCGCCTTTGACGTTCGCTTTTGTACAGAATGCTGGTTAGGCTGTGACCTCAAATGAAGTGAGTAATTTGAGGCTACACTGATCAGTTGCACGTTAGATGGCTCAGATATTCGCCGTGTACTTCTGGAGTTTTGTATTGTGACCTTAACAGGTTGCAAACCCCGCCTAATTGGTTTTTAGAAGCAGTTCTACAATTGGAATTATCTGAGGAACCGCGCCGTTTTAGGGGCAAATATTCCCATTCACACACACCAATCAAAATTCAACCGACGAGTACTCAACAATCACCTTGTTTCCGCTATTACGTAAGAAATACGTCATAGCTCCCTTTCCATGATATCAGTGGTTTTCTGAACATGTGCAAAAGATCCCCTAGATGGGTAATCGAGACATTATTGAATTTTAGCATGAGTTATCTATTATCAACCCACAAAATGCACTTGTCTGTTGCGGAGATTAATCAGACCGGTGAATTCCTGGCAAACGAACACTGTACTGCTCTCCGGCCGATACTACGAAATTCATTTGGTAGCGCACCTCAACATTAAGTTAGCGACTTAAAACGCCAAAGGTAAATAGCCCATGGTTACATGTAATTCCAGTATCTCTTCTCATCTGTTAATAATTTGAAAGGCGGAATAGTCCGTCATCTTTTTACTTTCGGCGTTGTCTATCTCTGTTTCTAGATCCCTCTTTGATGACTGGAAAGGACAAGAACTCCGAAAACATTTACTGATAAGGCAACGCTAGCTGGAAGTGGCAAACGTTAGATACAAAAGTCACACGGTATGTGTTTATGTGAACTATTTAATTGTGATCAGAACGCAACTGTTGATTAATCAGATGTATGGAGTGAGGGAAATCACTTTACAATTCAGCAGTCATAAAGCTGCAAACTGCCTGTAAATTTTCATAAAACTTTGAGGTGGAAAATAAGTCGACAACAGTTTAGAAGCAGTACGTGGCAAAGACAAAATTTTGGACGCCGTAGATATGTTTTAGTGGTTGGACAAATGTGTGGGAGTTTGTTCTTAATGAAAGTGCCAGAAAGGAGCTATTTACTACGACGCCTCGAGATTATTTGATGTAGACGGCGTGGAAAATTAGAGAACTTACTACGTGTAGCTGGAGAGAACCTACAAAATGAAGAACCTCTGAGAATCAACAAAGCTACGGTAAAACTGTAAGCCACTGGTTTCCTCAAGATGTCTGAAATATGTTTATCTCGAGAATCGTTCCCTGTTAAAAGAAACAGGGGCAAATAAATATTTTAAGAAACCACGCATGTTTGTGGTTGTTTTGTAACAAACGTCAACAAACTTGTTAACAAGTGACTGAATGTTATAGCAGTTTAAGAACCATGAGGCACAAGTTATTCTTCGGATATATTTGTCAACTCCGATATAAGATGTTCGTACTGAAAATTGCAACCAACGTAGTAAACAAGATTTGTCAAAATGATTATGGCGAACAATACAAGCAGTTGATTCAGTGGTCTTGTAAAGAGCATAGATGGCGGAGTGTAGAGAAAAACCGTAAATTCGCTGAAACGAAGGAGAGGATCCCATGCCATATCCTGAAATGAAATGAAATATCAGCAAGTTAGATGTCTTATGTGTATAGTGGAAAAATGAGTTGTAAATTTCGAACTTCCAACTAGTTTACGAATGAGCCAATGCGTTCTCAGATTGCTGGCAGGAAAAAAGCACACTATTGAAGAAGTTAACGGCAGAAGGAGTCACAAAGAGAAATGTTGGTCACTATAAATCATAAAGGCGATAATTAGCAAAGATTGGAGAAATTACTTCAGAATGTTGAACGTGACACAGGAGTGCCGATATAAACCTGTCATTAGGACTTCAGTTATAAGATCCGTATGCACCACATTTCGGTTTTAATCTTAACTGGAAACATGCTAAAAGAAAACTAGAACAGGTACTTTACAAACGCTGAGAACGCCGTCAAGTTCCATACGTTGTAATCCGCTATCTGAAGTAAAATCATTAGAGTTATAGGTCAGATGAAGAAGAGTCCGATGTCATATTGGAAAGTTTTCAGTCAGAAAGCAGTACAGCCTGCAAAACCTCTGGGGAACTTTGTGGTTGGTAAAAAAGCGTATAAAAGCCACAATTAGTAAGTGGCTTATCAGATTTCAATGCATTTCAGTAAGAAAATAGATCACCAAAAGTCCGCATGAGCATATAAATCAATGACCGGCAAAATTCCGCAGCCGAAGAAACCATAGTGAGCAAGCTTTCTATCAATGTTTGCATGAGGTAAACGTTTGGACACGTGCAGAAATACAGACTTGAAGGTAAACAATAAACAATCAACAAATCGTAAATGAATTCACGTAGCTACATTTGACTATTTTGTCGCAAAATGGCTCAAATAAAAAGCAAGTGGGCGGATTAGGTATGTGGGGAAAAACAGATTGAGAACAAAGACTAAAATAAACATGTAATACTAGCCGTCGCTAATATATGATGCATACATAATGAACGACGCCTAGTTAGGCAGGAACTGTGTAAGCCCACCAAGCCTTGTCGTATATTTTGTAGTAGAACTGACAAGGCATTAAAATTACTAGTAAAACAATGATATCCCTGTGTGACTTGTACGTATGTGAGTAAAACATTCAGAAATCTCATTGAACCGTGTAAATCAAATGTGGGTCAAGTAATTCACAACATCTGTAATTAACTTTTTGTTGTTTAGTACACTCAAGCGTTGACCGTTTGAGCATTATAACAACAAAAACTGTTCATCATCTAACCACTTGAATTAAACAAGCTGAACACAGGTCATAACTACAGTGTTCATTCGGTACTCTTTTCATCAGTAATTCAGCTCAATGAATGTATGGTGCTATCGGAAACTCTTTATGGCACTTACGAAACTCTGCATCATTCATAAAATCAAACGCTAAGTGTTTTCTGTATGGGCCTCAATTGACCGTGTTATGTTAAGATGTTATATGAAGGGTTCCAGGTAAGTTGACTGAAAACGAATACGTCCATTTTACGTCTCAATCTAGCAAGTGTGAACACAAATCCGCTGTTAGCTGGAGTCAAGCCTCCTGAATAGTATTGTGTGTAAGATGGTGTGAATATTTGTGGCTGTCATGTGGGCTTATGAATGTGCCACACCAAATTGTGGATGACTACATCATCTCAATTTTCTGTTGATTAAGACGCAGTGAGACTCTTGGTTTTGAGATGTCGCGTGACGTTAATTCACAAGCTATTGAAGTTCGCATAAGAAATTTGTAACACTGAGTCCCTTGATCCAGTTCACCAAAAACGATGAGAGGTATACATTGCGAGATGTTAACATTTCGTTTACTCCCTTCAGCCACGAACGTAAAACATTAGAATATGTAGGACATGGACATAGCAACACAACGGAAATATTCAACGATTGGGTTTACATGAAACAAAGACTGTCGTCAGCACCAAAGCCGGCAAACTGTGTGAGTCAATAGTTTATGCACACAAAGCCGGACGGTAAGTATTGATCAACACCGCCTCGGAGAAAGCAAGCAGTTCCGGGTTCTGATTACGTAACAGTAGATGAAACGAGTTGGCCGAGTGAAAACGTGACTTGTTTCCACGATGCGCTTTGTGATGGATGAGTTCGGATTGCGTGTCAATCGCTGTGTTTGTTGCGTCTTGACGTGTATCACTCACTTAGGTGTATGTCCGGTCATTCTTTGTAGTACGCACCGATCTGTTCTGTCGACATGGACATCACCGCAACTGTAAGTGAACCGACAGATTACATGTGAGACAGAGCATTTCGGTAGGTCACTATTAAGAATAAGCCGAGCGACACTCATAGTTGTGAGTAGCACCGCAATTCAGCCGCAGGGAATGTACGAGTTAGAGCAGGTTTGGTTCTGGTACGGTAAGGTTCCACGGTACAAGTGAAATTTAAAGAAATTGCTTGAATCTATGCATCATTCCGTTTAGTGATCTCGCGTAACATTAGTTTCCTTCAGTGTCTAAGTGTCCGGAGTAGAAATGGCAAGCTTTATCACGCAATCTTAATGGAACGACGTTGTTATTCAACATAAATTTTGTGTCAACCAACAGAGGTGAAAAACCTTTCGTTTCATGAAAACCACATTACATGATTTTCACATCAATACCCTCAGATGTGTAAGGAGATGCAACAAGCTCAGATCACGATGTCGCAAAAAATTCTGTGTAAACGTTATCCTTTTGACAAAACTTGTTAGCCATTGCTGTAATGTATAGTGAGATCACCTTCGACGTCCTCAAAGTTCTATACTCCGCGCGACGTGAGTGTTGCCCTGCCAGTAACACCCCGCCGGTTCACATTACCTTGTGAATGTAAATTTACTACAAAC
>QNGE01004940.1:18739-51929 GCA_008508345.1 Paragonimus westermani | reverse complement strand
CACCGAGCACTGTTCGTTGACACTGCGGCCGACTGGTGTAAGGTGCGAGGTGGACAGATAATGACCTGGCGTAGGGAAATGAAGTCGTTCACCAAGGGGTTGGCCACTGTAGATCGAGTTCGTCTCCCGGGCTCGGGTCCTCGCGACTCACAGAGTCGGTGGCTGGAGACTCTAGGTGAGATGGCGGCTAATCGAGCCCAGTGGCGTGAATGTTGTCGTTGTTTGGCCGAGTTGTCCGTGAAGTGAGTGCATTCAATGGTGCGAGGCAGTAAAAGCCGTAAGGAAGCTGTCTTGCTGATGACGCCTTACTCTCACTTGTAGCTCGGCTGTTTGTTTGCAAGGTGTGGGCACCTTGATGTTGAATGTTCGAATATGGGCGTAGTCATTTTCAGTAGTTAGGACCCTTCCCGTCCCCTTCTTTTTTCGGTCGTTCTCTCTCTTCCTATATAGGGTTTGCTTTTTCTTCATGGTTGTGTGGCAGTTATGCATTAGTGTGAACCACTGATGTATTGCTGTCGATGATGATGACACTACACAGAATACCGGTAGCACCTAAGGGATTCGACGTGGTCTGCGTGCTTTATGGAAACGAACCAAATATAGCGATGTCGTCCGCATGCTCGAAATCAGTCACCTTACCACATGGTGAACGCCACCTCCGAGAGCTTTAGACCCAGTGAGAGCCCCTTCCAAAATATCGCCCATCACAATCTTGAAAAGGAAGGGGAGAGGACACAGTTCAAGTGAAAAATGCTCGACACAGCTGCTCACATCCGCGCACTGTACTCAGAGGATGCACCCATAGCAACTGGCATACTTCACTGGAACTCATGAAATGAAATCAACCTCATAATACACGTCCGGGAACCAAAATTCCGAATATGCCACAACCGTTGGCTGTGCAAAGGAGTGGCGATTTTCCAGTCTGTTGCAAGGGGAAATACAAATGATACAGCCGCGACCACCAGGGCTGATACAGCTCCCAAGGTACATAGACTTCCAAGTCACCTCTAATGGCCCACCACCAAGGGTGAAAACAGGCCCACAGTTCTACCAATCTTACGACAGCATCTGACACTTAGCAGGTACAAAGGCCATAACAAACTGACGAGATAAAGCCTCTAATCTGACTAATATGTCCTAGGCTCCCTGTGGGCTCTCAGATTAGAACGATGTCGTCAGTATGCTCTGTGTCTCTAAGTCGACTGCCTGGTAGCAAATCCGCACGATCATATTCGCAGTCTATCAGGGCACACTCTAGAATCTCGCCTAATGCAAAGTTGAATACGAAGGGGGGAGGCTGGACAACATTCTCGCACCCCGCTTGAAATGCTAAACGACAGCGATAGAATGCCATAGGCCCTAACTCTGTCCCAGGTCTGAGAGTGAATTGCTTTCAGAATGTTCACATACTTCTCACGTGCACCCTTCCTCGATAGGCAGTCACCAAGTAAACAGGTGCTTGACAAGAGGGAAAAAGGATATAAATTAGTTTGATGTAGCAAAATTTACCACGGAAGCAAAGGCGGCCGCCCACACCCCGGACAAACAGCTCGAACGAGATAACACAAGATTCATATTCAGCAGGTTTGAGCTTATGATTGTGCGGTCGGAACGCCTCCCGGACGCCCAGGCTGAACAATAGGGTTAGCTTGAAGAGCCCCAACCGGAGCCCTTCACCCAAAAGAAACCTAGTCCGCAGAACAGCGGAGCGAAGCACGGGGTTCGCAGTCCACTGGCCGTCGGTGACCAGTAGTGGTTCGGTTTACACGCCCTTCAGATTACGTTCATCCAGCCAGAATGCCCAATGCACCCGCAGGAGGCCGCAGCGTCAGCAGCGGAGCAGCTGGAGGATTGATCAACGAAGGTGGATCAGATGTGGTTGATCCACCCAACCAAGGAGTCCAAGATCGACAGGGCTGCTGAAGTGCATGTCTAATGCTGCTGTAGGCCTGTGATCGAATTGGTTCACACACCCTTCGAGTGGGGTCCAGCAATTCAGGGCACAAGATACATCTTGCGTATCCGCCGAAGCCAGCGATCACCAAGTTGATACGTACGCCTTCCTCGGGGGTTGTTCACGGTTGACGGAGACCGGAGATGTCAGTACGCTATACGGACAGCAAGCCAGAAGTACGGCATGTTATCCGGGAACCCATGTGTTCCCGTTGCGACACCTGGAACCCTTTTGTGGCGGGGTAACATAAGCCATGTCGTAGTCCGGTCAAAGGGTTTACGTGGTATTTTGTAGGAGACTCAGCTATCAATCATGAAACCACCACACCATGGTAATACCACCGCCCATTGTATGCGGCTGTCTATTCGCCGGGAGAACCCCGCTTATTTCGCAGTTGGCTCCCACGTGGAGGGCCGTTTTTTAATCCACAGCCTGGGGACACGCCAGGTGGCGATGAGCTTGCTCATCCGTTTGCCTATCAGTGAGAAACGGCTAGGTTTAGGTGGTACATAGTTGAGAAGCTAACGATCAGTAAGAATCAATGATTTATTGACACGATGGATGACGATGATGACTATGATACATGCATTGTTTTAGAGTCATACCGAGCTGCCATCCTTCTCAAGACGGAACAAAGTTAGAGTACGCAGCGCCATGGTACCTACCGTATAGTATGTCAACGCACGAACCTTAAGGCTACCTTGGTGAGAAAGTACCTGACAGTGAGTTTGCTTGGATCCCACATCTCGATCAGAGCTGACGTACATCCGTCAAATACAGTAAGAGGTAGGTTGTTCTATCGATATGACGACATCATCAGTATATAACACCTATATTTACGAGATCATGAAAAAGTTCCCAGTGGTGTTGCTTACATAAAAATAATTCTCTTCAGGACTGTTGACAACTTACTGCAAAGTGATTTAGTCGGTGGCACTGCACTGCAAAAGTATGATCATTTTGGGCTCTTTCAATGTACCCGTGTTTAAGTTAGCCTCGAGAAAAAAAATCCGGTGGAGAAATACCTAGCGACAAACAATTTATCATCCATCTGACGCAACCAATTTGTCGTCTTCAAATGTTTCATTCAGATATACTTTTATACAGTGTAATGTGGTGCTGCGCCATTCTGTTGGAACCAACCGTGCTCAAGCACCTCCCGGTTGTTTCAGCATTGCTGAAGCATTCAGAGTTAACGAGTCTTAGTTTGTACATAATTATGCAAAGGTGCCATAAGAAACAATTTTACCATCGGGTGCCCGATAACCCGCCTTTTACCAATTACTACAAAAACTTAAGCTTTGGAATATATTGGTATCAAGTTGAATGAAACCAGTGGGAAACGTACCCAGAACGAGATTTTTTTTTACAAAAAAAACATTCAGACAGAATATCGTCTCGTTTGTAAATATTGTTGAGCATATCCCTTTAAGGTGGATACCACGCGTCAACTGATTGACGCTTGTTTATACCCAGTAGCCAAAGGTTCTGAAATCGTGCCTCCAGATAAGGACGATAACAGTAAACAGTGGGTATCTTGCGCATAGCAGACTNTACACTGGTCTTGTCCTGTAGTGTCACTACTGAGGTGACAGGGTTTCTCCGATTATTCCTGCGTCTCATCAACTGTATCAACTGTCAGCTCTTATCCGTGCTGTTAAGCGCACGTTTTTCTTCGCTCATGTGGAGCATTTTGGTGCTACATTCAATAGCATTGAGTATTTTATACATTTGCATGATAGGAGAGAAGTCGCGTGATTTCCGGCACCGCGATTGAAGACTTTTGAACTCACCTTGCTCCTTTTGAGTGAGAATTTTGCCGTTACCGTACACATCACGGTGTTTTGATCTTTGCGGGGCTACGATGTTTATGCTAGCCCTGAAGTTTTCATTAAATGCCCCGGCTGCAATACTAGAATCAGAGGTCAGAAAAATGTGTTTTATTCCAGAGACCTCAGCAATGTGGTGGACACGTTCCAGTCGACGAATTTAGTTTGACGGTAGTGTACGACGGTGGGCTCTTACAGCTTTCAGCGCGAACACGAAGTTGACTGTGTTATGATTACTTCCTGGAAAATTGTTCCAAGACGGATACAGTATCAGAAGAGAGGCATGTGTTTGTTAAGCCCGGATGTCTAGTGGTTGTTTGAGCTAGGCTTAGTCTTCTCGCAACGTCTATCGATATGCTGGATCCACGATAGTCGCGGCTGTAAGTAACGAGCGTCTATAAATTCTGAGCCCGTCAAGTAACCAAATTGGATCTAAAAAGGAAGACGGTCGTATCGGCGAGTTTCTTATCAATAAGGTGCTAATGTTTAAAAACAGTACGATAAACCAAATAGTAGAAGACAACAACAAACCTCGATATCGAATCCACCAAATTTACAAGTTCCGAGACTAACGGTTCGCGTAAATATGACCATATACGACAGTCACGTAATGACGAAGCGGCCAGGCAAAAATGAAACCAGGGCACATATAGACAAAGGTCCGGCAAGAGAAAGTGAGAAAGAAAAACTACGCCAGAACGAGTTTTACAAGCAAACGGTTTCAAGATTTAACAATACATGAAGATCAGCATTCATTTGAGAAATGATTTGCCACGCGCGTAACTTGAATGGTAGTGTCAGATTGTAAGAAAAGCCCGTAATCGGTATAAAGAATTCCAACGTAAGAAGTCGAACCAATCAGGAGGGAATAAATAGAACAGGAAACGTGGCCACCAACATTCTATTAACACAACAATCACCAAACACGTACGCAAGCAGCTACTTCAACAATGGTAAATATGAGGTCTATAGTGTGGTCTTGTCTAGTAGACGCTAAAATATGTTGGTGCCATCTGTTTATTTGGACATATGCAAGAAACTCGGCTTGATTTGCATACTACTCTCCACTTCCGTTCAGATCCTCGAACACGCAGGTAGGCCGCGTCCATGCAGCGGGCAGAAAAGGGTGACCAACCCGAACACGAGGTCGGCGGTCAGTGAGCGTGAGGCCACGTCTGATTGGTGGGAATTCCCGGACCGTGGGACCCCGCATACATATATGGACAAGGACACGTTGCAAAATAATCTTTCTCGGTATCTGTGTTGTTGTTAATACACGGTTCCTGTTGACACGTGACTTTTCTCTTTTGCGAGACGAACCTTGTGCGTTTTGATCTGTAACGTTGGACACAGCGTGTGTTGTTTCTGTGATTGACTTGCTGGTATATTACAAGCCATGGGTGTGAAAATAAGGAAAATTGGCATTTTTGTGTATCTCGGAGTGTTAATGTTGGAATATGATTAATTCCGATGTCATCTACTTAGTAAGATGTGGTTCTCTCGAACTTTCGGCGTAAATACGGAAGAATGTGTGATTGGAATGAAGGCAAATTCTCCCCCGCTGGATCACGATACTCAGCTTTTTGTGCAGTTGCGATCGTAGTGTAAACTAGTGAGCATATTGGAACGTACAATGTGCGAAAAATTACGAAGCTCTGCAGCATTCCTTCAGTTTCATCTGACATGTTTGTCATTCGCTGCTACAACGGCTGTGCACTTTCACGGAGGCATGACGTTGTATTCTGCCAGCCACCGCTCATAAATGGACACGCGACCTTTATAAGCGGTAATAAGCACTACGAGAAGCCTATTTGTGGGGATAGAACTGTTTCCGAAACAGTGGCAGAATTTGTATACAGGGGAACCACATCTAACGGTAAAAAATGACACCCGTAAGTACCTTGCATGCTATCAACGCCGAAGGCGTCGCTATCAACTTGCACACTGCAGTGTTCCGGTTGACTACTAAAGGACCACTTATCTTGCGCTCAGCTACCGTTTCGAAATTGAGTCATGGGGTCCGCCCGTTCAGATGTTTTCGGACAAGGTGACTTGCGAACGTGGTCATTCGGTGAAAAATGTTCTTGATGTAAAAGTCAACATGAATAGCTTCACAACGGTCGCATTCGTAGGTAGTTTGTAATTCAAACTCCCGCATCGGGCACTCGCTGAGAATCCACATTCTTTCAATGGCAACGGCCAGGAAGTCCATAGGGGTGAATGTTCTCCAAATGCCTGTTGGCATCCTCCAGTTTACTTGCGCGATTGTCGAAGTGGACAACATCGCTTTGTGCACGAATGGCACAGCTGGGCTCGATGTAAAGCCAGTGACACAGCAAATAATCCGTGAACTTCCTATTCGTTCGATGGATGATAATGAAGTCACGTTTGAACCCACGGTACATAGTGCAAGATGCAACTCACTCTTTTTCGTTGTCTGCCGTATCCATTGGGCTGAATAGATAACCAGTGCAAAAGGATTTTGTCTTCCAACGAACATGACACACACATGGAAGTAACATGTGATGTCGCGGCCTAACCCNACATGACACACACATGGAAGTAACATGTGATGTCGCGGCCTAACCCCACATGGGCTGTCTGCATTTGCACAGCCATTTTATCCATTACAAACGTCTTTGCCGTACACTCACCACTTCCTGAGAACTTTCAAACGGCCTACGTAGTAACGCATACTTCTCCCTAAGAACCTACCTACACATCACTGGCTGGCCGTGTTCCATGTCATTTACCACTAGAACTGATAACTTCCAGCTTTGAAAGCATGAGGAGATGTCTGATGACAAACCTTCGTCGGTGTGTCCCGTGGGTGGAATCCAAACTTGCAGCACGCGGGAGGCATTGGAACAGCTTAATTTTCGTTCGCCGTGAAAGCAAACGTGCGTATATCTGTAACCTCCATCCCGCATGTTGCGCACCACACCTATCGCACTGATCATTGACAGCACTTCTTCGATGTTCTCCAATGTTCCGTTACTATACTTGCGTAAAAAATCACCTGACACAACACGCATCAACTCGCGGCGGATGTTTCCAACGTTGGCGGTCGTGATAAAATTCCCCTAAACATCTGTGTATACTGCTCAATGCCAGTAGTCGGAGGGCAGTATCGGAACAGGTGTCCACATTCTTTCGATCCACTGACGGTGAGTCCCCGATTTGTAGGATGAGACCAAAATATCAACCGATTAAGTGGGCTGTTGTGCTGTAACTCGAAAGAGCTCACAACCAGACAGACATTTCGCCGGACCACATGAAATTTTGAACTGCAACAAGTGTCGCGAGAACTGCGTTGTAGAAACTAACATTTACTTGTTCCTGTGGAACTGGTTACGTGGGTCGCACGACCAGGCGCTTGTCCAAACGTATCCGTGAACATCATCTAGCCTGGATCAATCGCGGAGTCACCAAGACGATTACCAGCGCAATTGTTGCACACCTAGTTGATACCAATCATACTGTCAACCTGGCCTCCTCGTTTCGTCTGATTTACCGAGTCAAAGGCATTCACTCAAAAGCTGTCAGATGCCGAATTTTGGCCACGGCTGAAGCGATCGGAATTCGATTGAATAATCCACCTTTGTGCGCACAAAAGCGCTTTGTTCAGGCGTTAAGGTTGCCATGGCCAAACATCCACACCACGACTGATCAAAACACCACGGTCCCCGTTACGTCATGATGGTGATACAATCGTATCAAAACGTCGTCTCTGTGTGTGCCTATGACGTGTCTGACCTCACTTGAACTTGCCATTTGTTTTGTTCGCTTTCCCATGACAACTCTGTTTCATATAAATATTATGTATTTGGCCTGATGATGAATAACCGAAAATGAGCTTGTTCGCTACACAAATTTTCTGACGAGTACTTTGGGAATTTTTAACCAGTTGAAACTAACAACAGTTAACCCACTAGACAGGTCGCACACTTCTGCATGCGCCCTTACGCTTCTTATACTTCGTACAACGGTGACGAATCTGGACGGTTTTCAGGAAATCACGCCAACTTAACTCACAGTACTTTAGAACATTTTTCGACCTGCAACTTGTCCCACGAACGTAAATAAGGCCGACATCTTCCATTTGCCTCTAAGGATACTTCTGGAGCTGTAGGAAAGTGTGGAATTCACGCTACTCGAATATTGCCTTGAAAGCCGCAATACAGCCCATTTCCTGAACGGCAAATGTGTCCCGATGTGATAAATAATGTCTGTACCATCGTATGCCTAAATATACATTATTTCAGCAAGCATATTTCAACATTGCCACACGCAAGCAACCACAAGAGCAGCCATGATTATTTTCAAAAATAACACACGATAAGGTTGTCTTCAATTAGCGACCAGTTGAAACAAACATATGTGGGCCGTTGACACAGATTTCGACGATTTCAGATTCTGTACCACGTGTCAAGATAATAAACCGTAATATACGGTGAAACAATATTTCCACTGATGATAACTGAATAACTCACGGTCTACGACTAACATTCGAGCTATCTATTTCGTAGTATCCGTCCCGGGGCTACACCCTTAACACGCTCCGCACCTCGGCAGCTTGAGGTGTTTCTCCTTACGCTCTATTTCACAGAGTCTACACTAATATGGGGAGGTCAATGCACTAAGTATCGGTTGTCATTTTAGATCGCTTTTGATAGTGACTTCCCAATGCACAGTGTTATGTTGGACTGGCCCCACCAACTAGAATTTGTGCTGTGCTGTTCGAGAGGTTCCTAATAAAAGTGCTCTCGCTTCCTGGATGTTCGTTAACCGGATGCACAAGCTTTCCAACAGAAGGGTTCGGAACGAAGCAACTAAACATGAGTCTTCAACTCACTACCAGCCAACAAGAAAGGGGCTCGATAGAACAGTCGGGTGCACTTGATGGTGAGATCGTGTCCAATAGAGCCAAAAAGGAAAGTTTGAATATGTAGACGAAGATGGCTATAAAAAGGAAAACAGGCGTTCTATACGTAGTCGGTGCAAAATTTCTCATGTTTGTTTGCTGGACATGGCGACGTCAAATAACAAGAAATCTGGGGGCGGCCTTCTAAAAGCACACCAACCACGCCTCAACAAATTCACTGATCCGCGTCATACGAAGCATGTGACTGCAAACCCACCAGACGACCTTCAACACGTCCAACAGTCTGACTATAGAACAGAAACATTTCATCGTCTATGTGACATAACTTCGGACCCTGAACCTTTGAAAATGTAGTACGCGTTAATTCATCTTCGATGAACGCGTAAACGAACAGTGACTGCCGGAAATGAAACAAGATCTTAATCGAGAATTCTGCGACACTACAAAAAAATCAGCTATGCAGATCGTCTGTGGCAACCAGTGTCTACATTGAAATTACACCATGAGTGCATAAGAAGATTACTTCAGGATACATAAAATGGTGTGAGGATTAACGTCACCAGCATGTTTGGTGAATCAACACAACCAGAACTAGTATGTACCCTGTGAAGCTTGCCAAATGAGAGCAAGTGGTTCACACATCTGGATCAACAAAACACTGTGAAACAGTGAGTTAACTCAGGCTGCAAGGTTGAGAAAAGGTTAAAGACAGATGACTTATACACAGAAGTCTGGCGTTGAGACCATCTGGGGGGAATTCCGAAAAAATCTCTCCATCGCTAGAAAGTTACCATGCCTGAGTTGCGAACGCAGGTACATAACTCGAGAGTGGATGCATTGAGGTTGGTCTAGCGTCCAAAATGTGATGCACTGAGAAGTAGTGACCTAAGCGCTGTGCTCCTGAGCTCATCTTGCAGAGTATCATACCTAGTAGTAGCGTAATCTGGTCTGCAGCGTCAACACGGTTGGGCACAAAACTGCCGCGTCTAATGCTAGTCAAGTTTTTCAAAGATTTTGAGGTATTTTTCAAGATGTTGACTTGTCACTGTGATATGAGGACGGCTATATTAAAAAACGTCCATATAACGTAACGTTTCAAACAGCGCGCCAAACTTACTAGGAATGACTCGACTTGTTGGCACTCCAGATTGTCAGTTGTATTAGGTCAGAATGCACTGTGGTATTTTCATCTATGATTTTTAGGGAGAGGTCACCCACGTTTGTAACGCAGTCAGCTACTGCGAGGCGATGACGTCGCGCGGAAGCGTCTCGGGCTCACCGGCCCCACACCCTAGATCCAGAAACGATCGTCCAAGAAAAAGGTTGGGTATACACAGTTGTGACATTTGCTTGAAATGTTTCAAATCCTAAAAGCTAACCCAAACTTTCATTTAAGAGGCGTTCGAGGGACACCCGAGGATTAAATGGATAAGTACGATATTTTTTGGTTCTGGAACTGTCGTGACACTTCTCTAAGATTGCTGTCGCATCCATTTCAGAAATCGGAAAGACAGCAGTGACGCTAGTAGAGCCAGCTCTTCAAGTTCCGTGTCACTCACAGAGTCCAGCAAGCGTAACACGAAGGCTGAGGAATCTCGTCGACGGGAAGAACAGCGTGCAGAGGAGGACCGATTGTTGTAAGTCACATGGAGGATTTTTGGTATAAACTTTGTAATGTTGACTGCGCCTTGTCGCACTCCCAATTTGTTTACCAGAATTGGCCGCTGCTTAATCTTCCCCGCTCCCCCCTTGAATGGTTAAGGCCGTTAAAGAAGGCGTAGGTTTATTGCACATGGTCCTGAGTGATTCTTAGGACATAAGGTTACATCACAAAATCCATAGTACGGTTTTTCTGAGCGCCCAATGCGTTTATCCACGGATCTTGAGTATTGTTGGAGACGGTTCNCGCGGCCTACCTGCGTGTTCGAGGATCTGAACGGAAGTGGAGAGTAGTATGCAAATCAAGCCGAGTTTCTTGCATATGTCCAAATAAACAGATGGCACCAACATATTTTAGCGTCTACTAGACAAGACCACACTATAGACCTCATATTTACCATTGTTGAAGTAGCTGCTTGCGTACGTGTTTGGTGATTGTTGTGTTAATAGAATGTTGGTGGCCACGTTTCCTGTTCTATTTATTCCCTCCTGATTGGTTCGACTTCTTACGTTGGAATTCTTTATACCGATTACGGGCTTTTCTTACAATCTGACACTACCATTCAAGTTACGCGCGTGGCAAATCATTTCTCAAATGAATGCTGATCTTCATGTATTGTTAAATCTTGAAACCGTTTGCTTGTAAAACTCGTTCTGGCGTAGTTTTTCTTTCTCACTTTCTCTTGCCGGACCTTTGTCTATATGTGCCCTGGTTTCATTTTTGCCTGGCCGCTTCGTCATTACGTGACTGTCGTATATGGTCATATTTACGCGAACCGTTAGTCTCGGAACTTGTAAATTTGGTGGATTCGATATCGAGGTTTGTTGTTGTCTTCTACTATTTGGTTTATCGTACTGTTTTTAAACATTAGCACCTTATTGATAAGAAACTCGCCGATACGACCGTCTTCCTTTTTAGATCCAATTTGGTTACTTGACGGGCTCAGAATTTATAGACGCTCGTTACTTACAGCCGCGACTATCGTGGATCCAGCATATCGATAGACGTTGCGAGAAGACTAAGCCTAGCTCAAACAACCACTAGACATCCGGGCTTAACAAACACATGCCTCTCTTCTGATACTGTATCCGTCTTGGAACAATTTTCCAGGAAGTAATCATAACACAGTCAACTTCGTGTTCGCGCTGAAAGCTGTAAGAGCCCACCGTCGTACACTACCGTCAAACTAAATTCGTCGACTGGAACGTGTCCACCACATTGCTGAGGTCTCTGGAATAAAACACATTTTTCTGACCTCTGATTCTAGTATTGCAGCCGGGGCATTTAATGAAAACTTCAGGGCTANAATGCAAAGTGATTCCGCAGGATTGCCGTGACTACGTACATTTGATGTTAGATAATGTAGTCATGGAGGTTGTTGACGGGATTGTATACCTGGGAAGCTGCATCAGCCGCGGCGGCGAAGGTGTAGGGAATGAAATAGAAGCGCGCATATCTAAGGCTAGGGCGGTATTCGCTAAGTTGAGGCATCTCTGAAGCTTAAAGGTCGTGTATACAAAACAACGATGAGGGTCGTTGTACTTTACGGCAGCGAGACCTGGCCTCTCAGGGTAGAAGACGTGAACCGTCTCCAAGTATTTGACCACCGATGTCTGCGTTCAATCGCTCGTATCCGGTGGCACCAGCGCGTAAGTAACGAGGAGGTTAGAAAGCGGGTGTTTGGTAGTGATTGCCAAACGAGTTCCTTTGTCCAGTCTCTACGCTTGCACAGGCTTAGATGGTTAGGTCATGTATTAGGGATGCCAACTAGTCGTCTTCCACACCGAGCACTGTTCGTTGACACTGCGGCCGACTGGTGTAAGGTGCGAGGTGGACAGATAATGACCTGGCGTAGGGAAATGAAGTCGTTCACCAAGGGGTTGGCCACTGTAGATCGAGTTCGTCTCCCGGGCTCGGGTCCTCGCGACTCACAGAGTCGGTGGCTGGAGACTCTAGGTGAGATGGCGGCTAATCGAGCCCAGTGGCGTGAATGTTGTCGTTGTTTGGCCGAGTTGTCCGTGAAGTGAGTGCATTCAATGGTGCGAGGCAGTAAAAGCCGTAAGGAAGCTGTCTTGCTGATGACGCCTTACTCTCACTTGTAGCTCGGCTGTTTGTTTGCAAGGTGTGGGCACCTTGATGTTGAATGTTCGAATATGGGCGTAGTCATTTTCAGTAGTTAGGACCCTTCCCGTCCCCTTCTTTTTTCGGTCGTTCTCTCTCTTCCTATATAGGGTTTGCTTTTTCTTCATGGTTGTGTGGCAGTTATGCATTAGTGTGAACCACTGATGTATTGCTGTCGATGATGATGACACTACACAGAATACCGGTAGCACCTAAGGGATTCGACGTGGTCTGCGTGCTTTATGGAAACGAACCAAATATAGCGATGTCGTCCGCATGCTCGAAATCAGTCACCTTACCACATGGTGAACGCCACCTCCGAGAGCTTTAGACCCAGTGAGAGCCCCTTCCAAAATATCGCCCATCACAATCTTGAAAAGGAAGGGGAGAGGACACAGTTCAAGTGAAAAATGCTCGACACAGCTGCTCACATCCGCGCACTGTACTCAGAGGATGCACCCATAGCAACTGGCATACTTCACTGGAACTCATGAAATGAAATCAACCTCATAATACACGTCCGGGAACCAAAATTCCGAATATGCCACAACCGTTGGCTGTGCAAAGGAGTGGCGATTTTCCAGTCTGTTGCAAGGGGAAATACAAATGATACAGCCGCGACCACCAGGGCTGATACAGCTCCCAAGGTACATAGACTTCCAAGTCACCTCTAATGGCCCACCACCAAGGGTGAAAACAGGCCCACAGTTCTACCAATCTTACGACAGCATCTGACACTTAGCAGGTACAAAGGCCATAACAAACTGACGAGATAAAGCCTCTAATCTGACTAATATGTCCTAGGCTCCCTGTGGGCTCTCAGATTAGAACGATGTCGTCAGTATGCTCTGTGTCTCTAAGTCGACTGCCTGGTAGCAAATCCGCACGATCATATTCGCAGTCTATCAGGGCACACTCTAGAATCTCGCCTAATGCAAAGTTGAATACGAAGGGGGGAGGCTGGACAACATTCTCGCACCCCGCTTGAAATGCTAAACGACAGCGATAGAATGCCATAGGCCCTAACTCTGTCCCAGGTCTGAGAGTGAATTGCTTTCAGAATGTTCACATACTTCTCACGTGCACCCTTCCTCGATAGGCAGTCACCAAGTAAACAGGTGCTTGACAAGAGGGAAAAAGGATATAAATTAGTTTGATGTAGCAAAATTTACCACGGAAGCAAAGGCGGCCGCCCACACCCCGGACAAACAGCTCGAACGAGATAACACAAGATTCATATTCAGCAGGTTTGAGCTTATGATTGTGCGGTCGGAACGCCTCCCGGACGCCCAGGCTGAACAATAGGGTTAGCTTGAAGAGCCCCAACCGGAGCCCTTCACCCAAAAGAAACCTAGTCCGCAGAACAGCGGAGCGAAGCACGGGGTTCGCAGTCCACTGGCCGTCGGTGACCAGTAGTGGTTCGGTTTACACGCCCTTCAGATTACGTTCATCCAGCCAGAATGCCCAATGCACCCGCAGGAGGCCGCAGCGTCAGCAGCGGAGCAGCTGGAGGATTGATCAACGAAGGTGGATCAGATGTGGTTGATCCACCCAACCAAGGAGTCCAAGATCGACAGGGCTGCTGAAGTGCATGTCTAATGCTGCTGTAGGCCTGTGATCGAATTGGTTCACACACCCTTCGAGTGGGGTCCAGCAATTCAGGGCACAAGATACATCTTGCGTATCCGCCGAAGCCAGCGATCACCAAGTTGATACGTACGCCTTCCTCGGGGGTTGTTCACGGTTGACGGAGACCGGAGATGTCAGTACGCTATACGGACAGCAAGCCAGAAGTACGGCATGTTATCCGGGAACCCATGTGTTCCCGTTGCGACACCTGGAACCCTTTTGTGGCGGGGTAACATAAGCCATGTCGTAGTCCGGTCAAAGGGTTTACGTGGTATTTTGTAGGAGACTCAGCTATCAATCATGAAACCACCACACCATGGTAATACCACCGCCCATTGTATGCGGCTGTCTATTCGCCGGGAGAACCCCGCTTATTTCGCAGTTGGCTCCCACGTGGAGGGCCGTTTTTTAATCCACAGCCTGGGGACACGCCAGGTGGCGATGAGCTTGCTCATCCGTTTGCCTATCAGTGAGAAACGGCTAGGTTTAGGTGGTACATAGTTGAGAAGCTAACGATCAGTAAGAATCAATGATTTATTGACACGATGGATGACGATGATGACTATGATACATGCATTGTTTTAGAGTCATACCGAGCTGCCATCCTTCTCAAGACGGAACAAAGTTAGAGTACGCAGCGCCATGGTACCTACCGTATAGTATGTCAACGCACGAACCTTAAGGCTACCTTGGTGAGAAAGTACCTGACAGTGAGTTTGCTTGGATCCCACATCTCGATCAGAGCTGACGTACATCCGTCAAATACAGTAAGAGGTAGGTTGTTCTATCGATATGACGACATCATCAGTATATAACACCTATATTTACGAGATCATGAAAAAGTTCCCAGTGGTGTTGCTTACATAAAAATAATTCTCTTCAGGACTGTTGACAACTTACTGCAAAGTGATTTAGTCGGTGGCACTGCACTGCAAAAGTATGATCATTTTGGGCTCTTTCAATGTACCCGTGTTTAAGTTAGCCTCGAGAAAAAAAATCCGGTGGAGAAATACCTAGCGACAAACAATTTATCATCCATCTGACGCAACCAATTTGTCGTCTTCAAATGTTTCATTCAGATATACTTTTATACAGTGTAATGTGGTGCTGCGCCATTCTGTTGGAACCAACCGTGCTCAAGCACCTCCCGGTTGTTTCAGCATTGCTGAAGCATTCAGAGTTAACGAGTCTTAGTTTGTACATAATTATGCAAAGGTGCCATAAGAAACAATTTTACCATCGGGTGCCCGATAACCCGCCTTTTACCAATTACTACAAAAACTTAAGCTTTGGAATATATTGGTATCAAGTTGAATGAAACCAGTGGGAAACGTACCCAGAACGAGATTTTTTTTTACAAAAAAAACATTCAGACAGAATATCGTCTCGTTTGTAAATATTGTTGAGCATATCCCTTTAAGGTGGATACCACGCGTCAACTGATTGACGCTTGTTTATACCCAGTAGCCAAAGGTTCTGAAATCGTGCCTCCAGATAAGGACGATAACAGTAAACAGTGGGTATCTTGCGCATAGCAGACTTTGATAGGTCACACTCCCGAACGATCCCATGGATGCCTTTTGAGATTTTCTGAACTCTGTAAGACAACACCAGCATAACAGTCAAATGGTAATGTGCAAGCTTGACCGCTTTTCTGTCGTTTATTAAAACTGCCAGTTAGAACGAACTTCTCACCAGTCTTCGAAAAGACATTCGATCAAACTTCCATCGAATTGCAAATTTTGTCCCGTTTATGGATAGAGCTTATCGTCTAATGGAGAAAACCATAACGATAGGGAAACAGCATATCTTTACCCTGTCCGTTCACACTCACTGATGTATGTTGATTCCCAATCTTGCGTTGCCTTCCAGAGACTGATACGTTTTTCAACGGTCAGGTGCTATCGGTCGTGGACCATGATAACCAAAACACTGGCCCTATAGAGTAGGGTGATTTGGCCTGTACGTGCCAACGAGTACGATTGTGTTCATATTAGTGCGTTTCGTGTTTGTTAAGCTGCCTACGTTAGAACACCCGTTTTTAGTTAAGCTTTTCATTTGGATATCCGGATTCTGCTTCCAAGCTTCTAGATGTGGAATGATCAGTAAACTAAATGGCGAACACCCGTAGTCGAATAAACTCTAGAAATAAGATAACCGCACCAAATTTAGTACGAACGAAGTTGAACAGTTTGGGCGTCGTGTTTAACATGTTATCGATAAAAAAGATAGAGAATAACACAACGTTCTGAACAAGTTGTAATACTCTGCGTTTCAACCACCTAGGATGGCCTTCCTCAGGAGTGTTGTAATCGAAATCACATTGACAGGAACAGAGGTCACATGAGATTTGCCGTGGTTAGGTCAATTTGTGCTGCATCTGACCGGATTGGTCTAATCCATTACCCATTAAGTGGGGGTGAGACAGGTGTAGATAAGACACGTCCGTGTCTGGTGCTGTTTATCCATCCACACCACATTGTCATCATTGCGATTAACACAAGAGTGCTGTGTGTAAATGGTGAGAGCTCCAGCACAGCACCGCTCCGTATAGGAAGTTAGACTCTTGTGAATCACTCGAACTTGATCAAAACGTACGTTGTGATTCTCTGTGTGGCAGTTAAGCATTAGTGTTAACCACTGATGTATTGCTGTCTATGATGATGATTCTCTGACTGCGTGTAGTGCGATGGCCGAATTCTTCTCTAGCTTCTGAAGTTGACAGGCGTGTTTAGGAGGAAACTTTTTGTGCCTCTTGTGTTCGGCAACACGCACTTTCAGTTGTCTACTTGTCTCTCTAATGTAGCTGGCATTGCAATCACCGCATTTGACTTCGTAAGCACAGTCTGTCTGGTCGCCCATAGAAATTGGATCCTTAGGATGCGTTACCAGTCGTCCTAAGGTATTGTCTAACCGAAATGCAATGCCAGCTACATCGGAGAGACAAGTAGACAACTGAAAGTGCGTGTTGCCGAACACAAGAGGCACAAAAAGTTTCCTCCTAAACACGCCTGTCAACTTCAGAAGCTAGAGAAGAATTCGGCCATCGCACTACACGCAGTCAGAGAATCATCATCATAGACAGCAATACATCAGTGGTTAACACTAATGCTTAACTGCCACACAGAGAATCACAACGTACGTTTTGATCAAGTTCGAGTGATTCACAAGAGTCTAACTTCCTATACGGAGCGGTGCTGTGCTGGAGCTCTCACCATTTACACACAGCACTCTTGTGTTAATCGCAATGATGACAATGTGGTGTGGATGGATAAACAGCACCAGACACGGACGTGTCTTATCTACACCTGTCTCACCCCCACTTAATGGGTAATGGATTAGACCAATCCGGTCAGATGCAGCACAAATTGACCTAACCACGGCAAATCTCATGTGACCTCTGTTCCTGTCAATGTGATTTCGATTACAACACTCCTGAGAAAGGCCATCCTAGGTGGTTGAAACGCAGAGTATTACAACTTGTTCAGAACGTTGTGTTATTCTCAATCTGTTTATCTTCAGAGTGGGTGGTTCAGTTCTATGGACCGCGCAGTTAAACCAAAACGTACATGTACTGTGCATACTCTTTAATCGCCAAACACCTTCGTGACATTATACGTGAAACTTTGCGAACGCAACACACAAATTCCCCGTCAGAAATACGACGAGCTAAGACGTCCATTAGGGTTGGTAAACCAAGCAGCAGATTCAAGTGGAGTGGTATCAATAACAGAAGTTGGATAATCGAAAACAAGCGTGAATTATCGACTATACTGGGTGAAACACATGCACCCGTCAGGTGACAAATGATAGCGCTGCACATAACGCCTTCTTTAACGATGTTGGCTACAGTTACATGGTCAGGGCACATGGACGTGGTAAAATATATAAGGCATACAACGTCAGGTACATTGTAACAGGTATTAACTGAGTGTGTACGACCTCCGACAATCTGATGCTCCTTTCATACAACCCAAACTACGGGCTATGTACCAATTGGTACATTCTTGAGAGTTCACAACTTTTATGAAACTGAGAAATGCTTTCGTAATAAGCCCGCCCACATTTGATGTTTTTAGGGGATACCTTACGAAATGTTATAGACAGCAATCAGTGACGTAGTTCACTTTGAACCGTCTCCAACAATACTCAAGATCCGTGGATAAACGCATTGGGCGCTCAGAAAAACCGTACTATGGATTTTGTGATGTAACCTTATGTCCTAAGAATCACTCAGGACCATGTGCAATAAACCTACGCCTTCTTTAACGGCCTTAACCATTCAAGGGGGGAGCGGGGAAGATTAAGCAGCGGCCAATTCTGGTAAACAAATTGGGAGTGCGACAAGGCGCAGTCAACATTACAAAGTTTATACCAAAAATCCTCCATGTGACTTACAACAATCGGTCCTCCTCTGCACGCTGTTCTTCCCGTCGACGAGATTCCTCAGCCTTCGTGTTACGCTTGCTGGACTCTGTGAGTGACACGGAACTTGAAGAGCTGGCTCTACTAGCGTCACTGCTGTCTTTCCGATTTCTGAAATGGATGCGACAGCAATCTTAGAGAAGTGTCACGACAGTTCCAGAACCAAAAAATATCGTACTTATCCATTTAATCCTCGGGTGTCCCTCGAACGCCTCTTAAATGAAAGTTTGGGTTAGCTTTTAGGATTTGAAACATTTCAAGCAAATGTCACAACTGTGTATACCCAACCTTTTTCTTGGACGATCGTTTCTGGATCTAGGGTGTGGGGCCGGTGAGCCCGAGACGCTTCCGCGCGACGTCATCGCCTCGCAGTAGCTGACTGCGTTACAAACGTGGGTGACCTCTCCCTAAAAATCATAGATGAAAATACCACAGTGCATTCTGACCTAATACAACTGACAATCTGGAGTGCCAACAAGTCGAGTCATTCCTAGTAAGTTTGGCGCGCTGTTTGAAACGTTACGTTATATGGACGTTTTTTAATATAGCCGTCCTCATATCACAGTGACAAGTCAACATCTTGAAAAATACCTCAAAATCTTTGAAAAACTTGACTAGCATTAGACGCGGCAGTTTTGTGCCCAACCGTGTTGACGCTGCAGACCAGATTACGCTACTACTAGGTATGATACTCTGCAAGATGAGCTCAGGAGCACAGCGCTTAGGTCACTACTTCTCAGTGCATCACATTTTGGACGCTAGACCAACCTCAATGCATCCACTCTCGAGTTATGTACCTGCGTTCGCAACTCAGGCATGGTAACTTTCTAGCGATGGAGAGATTTTTTCGGAATTCCCCCCAGATGGTCTCAACGCCAGACTTCTGTGTATAAGTCATCTGTCTTTAACCTTTTCTCAACCTTGCAGCCTGAGTTAACTCACTGTTTCACAGTGTTTTGTTGATCCAGATGTGTGAACCACTTGCTCTCATTTGGCAAGCTTCACAGGGTACATACTAGTTCTGGTTGTGTTGATTCACCAAACATGCTGGTGACGTTAATCCTCACACCATTTTATGTATCCTGAAGTAATCTTCTTATGCACTCATGGTGTAATTTCAATGTAGACACTGGTTGCCACAGACGATCTGCATAGCTGATTTTTTTGTAGTGTCGCAGAATTCTCGATTAAGATCTTGTTTCATTTCCGGCAGTCACTGTTCGTTTACGCGTTCATCGAAGATGAATTAACGCGTACTACATTTTCAAAGGTTCAGGGTCCGAAGTTATGTCACATAGACGATGAAATGTTTCTGTTCTATAGTCAGACTGTTGGACGTGTTGAAGGTCGTCTGGTGGGTTTGCAGTCACATGCTTCGTATGACGCGGATCAGTGAATTTGTTGAGGCGTGGTTGGTGTGCTTTTAGAAGGCCGCCCCCAGATTTCTTGTTATTTGACGTCGCCATGTCCAGCAAACAAACATGAGAAATTTTGCACCGACTACGTATAGAACGCCTGTTTTCCTTTTTATAGCCATCTTCGTCTACATATTCAAACTTTCCTTTTTGGCTCTATTGGACACGATCTCACCATCAAGTGCACCCGACTGTTCTATCGAGCCCCTTTCTTGTTGGCTGGTAGTGAGTTGAAGACTCATGTTTAGTTGCTTCGTTCCGAACCCTTCTGTTGGAAAGCTTGTGCATCCGGTTAACGAACATCCAGGAAGCGAGAGCACTTTTATTAGGAACCTCTCGAACAGCACAGCACAAATTCTAGTTGGTGGGGCCAGTCCAACATAACACTGTGCATTGGGAAGTCACTATCAAAAGCGATCTAAAATGACAACCGATACTTAGTGCATTGACCTCCCCATATTAGTGTAGACTCTGTGAAATAGAGCGTAAGGAGAAACACCTCAAGCTGCCGAGGTGCGGAGCGTGTTAAGGGTGTAGCCCCGGGACGGATACTACGAAATAGATAGCTCGAATGTTAGTCGTAGACCGTGAGTTATTCAGTTATCATCAGTGGAAATATTGTTTCACCGTATATTACGGTTTATTATCTTGACACGTGGTACAGAATCTGAAATCGTCGAAATCTGTGTCAACGGCCCACATATGTTTGTTTCAACTGGTCGCTAATTGAAGACAACCTTATCGTGTGTTATTTTTGAAAATAATCATGGCTGCTCTTGTGGTTGCTTGCGTGTGGCAATGTTGAAATATGCTTGCTGAAATAATGTATATTTAGGCATACGATGGTACAGACATTATTTATCACATCGGGACACATTTGCCGTTCAGGAAATGGGCTGTATTGCGGCTTTCAAGGCAATATTCGAGTAGCGTGAATTCCACACTTTCCTACAGCTCCAGAAGTATCCTTAGAGGCAAATGGAAGATGTCGGCCTTATTTACGTTCGTGGGACAAGTTGCAGGTCGAAAAATGTTCTAAAGTACTGTGAGTTAAGTTGGCGTGATTTCCTGAAAACCGTCCAGATTCGTCACCGTTGTACGAAGTATAAGAAGCGTAAGGGCGCATGCAGAAGTGTGCGACCTGTCTAGTGGGTTAACTGTTGTTAGTTTCAACTGGTTAAAAATTCCCAAAGTACTCGTCAGAAAATTTGTGTAGCGAACAAGCTCATTTTCGGTTATTCATCATCAGGCCAAATACATAATATTTATATGAAACAGAGTTGTCATGGGAAAGCGAACAAAACAAATGGCAAGTTCAAGTGAGGTCAGACACGTCATAGGCACACACAGAGACGACGTTTTGATACGATTGTATCACCATCATGACGTAACGGGGACCGTGGTGTTTTGATCAGTCGTGGTGTGGATGTTTGGCCATGGCAACCTTAACGCCTGAACAAAGCGCTTTTGTGCGCACAAAGGTGGATTATTCAATCGAATTCCGATCGCTTCAGCCGTGGCCAAAATTCGGCATCTGACAGCTTTTGAGTGAATGCCTTTGACTCGGTAAATCAGACGAAACGAGGAGGCCAGGTTGACAGTATGATTGGTATCAACGAGGTGTGCAACAATTGCGCTGGTAATCGTCTTGGTGACTCCGCGATTGATCCAGGCTAGATGATGTTCACGGATACGTTTGGACAAGCGCCTGGTCGTGCGACCCACGTAACCAGTTCCACAGGAACAAGTAAATGTTAGTTTCTACAACGCAGTTCTCGCGACACTTGTTGCAGTTCAAAATTTCATGTGGTCCGGCGAAATGTCTGTCTGGTTGTGAGCTCTTTCGAGTTACAGCACAACAGCCCACTTAATCGGTTGATATTTTGGTCTCATCCTACAAATCGGGGACTCACCGTCAGTGGATCGAAAGAATGTGGACACCTGTTCCGATACTGCCCTCCGACTACTGGCATTGAGCAGTATACACAGATGTTTAGGGGAATTTTATCACGACCGCCAACGTTGGAAACATCCGCCGCGAGTTGATGCGTGTTGTGTCAGGTGATTTTTTACGCAAGTATAGTAACGGAACATTGGAGAACATCGAAGAAGTGCTGTCAATGATCAGTGCGATAGGTGTGGTGCGCAACATGCGGGATGGAGGTTACAGATATACGCACGTTTGCTTTCACGGCGAACGAAAATTAAGCTGTTCCAATGCCTCCCGCGTGCTGCAAGTTTGGATTCCACCCACGGGACACACCGACGAAGGTTTGTCATCAGACATCTCCTCATGCTTTCAAAGCTGGAAGTTATCAGTTCTAGTGGTAAATGACATGGAACACGGCCAGCCAGTGATGTGTAGGTAGGTTCTTAGGGAGAAGTATGCGTTACTACGTAGGCCGTTTGAAAGTTCTCAGGAAGTGGTGAGTGTACGGCAAAGACGTTTGTAATGGATAAAATGGCTGTGCAAATGCAGACAGCCCATGTGGGGTTAGGCCGCGACATCACATGTTACTTCCATGTGTGTGTCATGTTCGTTGGAAGACAAAATCCTTTTGCACTGGTTATCTATTCAGCCCAATGGATACGGCAGACAACGAAAAAGAGTGAGTTGCATCTTGCACTATGTACCGTGGGTTCAAACGTGACTTCATTATCATCCATCGAACGAATAGGAAGTTCACGGATTATTTGCTGTGTCACTGGCTTTACATCGAGCCCAGCTGTGCCATTCGTGCACAAAGCGATGTTGTCCACTTCGACAATCGCGCAAGTAAACTGGAGGATGCCAACAGGCATTTGGAGAACATTCACCCCTATGGACTTCCTGGCCGTTGCCATTGAAAGAATGTGGATTCTCAGCGAGTGCCCGATGCGGGAGTTTGAATTACAAACTACCTACGAATGCGACCGTTGTGAAGCTATTCATGTTGACTTTTACATCAAGAACATTTTTCACCGAATGACCACGTTCGCAAGTCACCTTGTCCGAAAACATCTGAACGGGCGGACCCCATGACTCAATTTCGAAACGGTAGCTGAGCGCAAGATAAGTGGTCCTTTAGTAGTCAACCGGAACACTGCAGTGTGCAAGTTGATAGCGACGCCTTCGGCGTTGATAGCATGCAAGGTACTTACGGGTGTCATTTTTTACCGTTAGATGTGGTTCCCCTGTTTACATATTCTGCCACTGTTTCGGAAACAGTTCTACCCCCACAAATAGGCTTCTCGTAGTGCTTATTACCGCTTATAAAGGTCGCGTGTCCATTTATGAGCGGTGGCTGGCAGAATACAACGTCATGCCTCCGTGAAAGTGCACAGCCGTTGTAGCAGCGAATGACAAACATGTCAGATGAAACTGAAGGAATGCTGCAGAGCTTCGTAATTTTTCGCACATTGTACGTTCCAATATGCTCACTAGTTTACACTACGATCGCAACTGCACAAAAAGCTGAGTATCGTGATCCAGCGGGGGAGAATTTGCCTTCATTCCAATCACACATTCTTCCGTATTTACGCCGAAAGTTCGAGAGAACCACATCTTACTAAGTAGATGACATCGGAATTAATCATATTCCAACATTAACACTCCGAGATACACAAAAATGCCAATTTTCCTTATTTTCACACCCATGGCTTGTAATATACCAGCAAGTCAATCACAGAAACAACACACGCTGTGTCCAACGTTACAGATCAAAACGCACAAGGTTCGTCTCGCAAAAGAGAAAAGTCACGTGTCAACAGGAACCGTGTATTAACAACAACACAGATACCGAGAAAGATTATTTTGCAACGTGTCCTTGTCCATATATGTATGCGGGGTCCCACGGTCCGGGAATTCCCACCAATCAGACGTGGCCTCACGCTCACTGACCGCCGACCTCGTGTTCGGGTTGGTCACCCTTTTCTGCCCGCTGCATGGACGCGGCCTACCTGCGTGTTCGAGGATCTGAACGGAAGTGGAGAGTAGTATGCAAATCAAGCCGAGTTTCTTGCATATGTCCAAATAAACAGATGGCACCAACATATTTTAGCGTCTACTAGACAAGACCACACTATAGACCTCATATTTACCATTGTTGAAGTAGCTGCTTGCGTACGTGTTTGGTGATTGTTGTGTTAATAGAATGTTGGTGGCCACGTTTCCTGTTCTATTTATTCCCTCCTGATTGGTTCGACTTCTTACGTTGGAATTCTTTATACCGATTACGGGCTTTTCTTACAATCTGACACTACCATTCAAGTTACGCGCGTGGCAAATCATTTCTCAAATGAATGCTGATCTTCATGTATTGTTAAATCTTGAAACCGTTTGCTTGTAAAACTCGTTCTGGCGTAGTTTTTCTTTCTCACTTTCTCTTGCCGGACCTTTGTCTATATGTGCCCTGGTTTCATTTTTGCCTGGCCGCTTCGTCATTACGTGACTGTCGTATATGGTCATATTTACGCGAACCGTTAGTCTCGGAACTTGTAAATTTGGTGGATTCGATATCGAGGTTTGTTGTTGTCTTCTACTATTTGGTTTATCGTACTGTTTTTAAACATTAGCACCTTATTGATAAGAAACTCGCCGATACGACCGTCTTCCTTTTTAGATCCAATTTGGTTACTTGACGGGCTCAGAATTTATAGACGCTCGTTACTTACAGCCGCGACTATCGTGGATCCAGCATATCGATAGACGTTGCGAGAAGACTAAGCCTAGCTCAAACAACCACTAGACATCCGGGCTTAACAAACACATGCCTCTCTTCTGATACTGTATCCGTCTTGGAACAATTTTCCAGGAAGTAATCATAACACAGTCAACTTCGTGTTCGCGCTGAAAGCTGTAAGAGCCCACCGTCGTACACTACCGTCAAACTAAATTCGTCGACTGGAACGTGTCCACCACATTGCTGAGGTCTCTGGAATAAAACACATTTTTCTGACCTCTGATTCTAGTATTGCAGCCGGGGCATTTAATGAAAACTTCAGGGCTAGCATAAACATCGTAGCCCCGCAAAGATCAAAACACCGTGATGTGTACGGTAACGGCAAAATTCTCACTCAAAAGGAGCAAGGTGAGTTCAAAAGTCTTCAATCGCGGTGCCGGAAATCACGCGACTTCTCTCCTATCATGCAAATGTATAAAATACTCAATGCTATTGAATGTAGCACCAAAATGCTCCACATGAGCGAAGAAAAACGTGCGCTTAACAGCACGGATAAGAGCTGACAGTTGATACAGTTGATGAGACGCAGGAATAATCGGAGAAACCCTGTCACCTCAGTAGTGACACTACAGGACAAGACCAGTGTAGGTGATCCCGTAACAATCTGTGAGGTTTTTATTTCATATCCTGGTGCTTCTTTCAACATTGAAGAATACATACTGCAACCACCTCTCCCTGTAAATACAAATACATTCCTAAGCCTTATCCCCGTTGATGCATGGCTCATAAGCACACAGTTAGCTATCATCAAAACTTCTCACCAACCTAGTCCTAATGGCATTCACCCTGTTGCTGTGAAAAACGGAGGGGAAGACATCCGTCTACTTCTGCTTAATATTTATACACTTTCTCTAACACCAGGTCCCATCCCTCTTCGGTGAAAAAACTCTACAATTAAGCTCCGCTATAAAAAAGGCTCGCGACGTGACGTCTGCAATTATCGTCCCATTAACCATACTTCAATTTGTTCTAAAGTATTGGAAAGGATAATAAAAAGCCGCATCATCAAATACTTTTTATCACTAAACCTTATAAACCACTCTCAGCATGAGCTTCTCAACAAACATTTTCGCATGACGTGCCAGGTAAAATTTATTAACCGCGTGACAGTATCTACTGACGCCGGTGAGGCGATTATCATTATACTGTTGAACATGGCGAAGGCTTTCCACCATGTGCCTCATAAGCGTAGTCTGCTCAAAATAGCTTCCTTTGGTATCCGTGATCAATCGCTAAGCTGGTTTTTTCCCATACCTCACAGGCCGCACACAAACAGTGAAAGTAGGAGACAATAGCTCAACGCCCAGACCAGTCACTACTGGGGTGATAAAAGGAGCTGTTTTGAGACCGTTACTTTTTCTCACATATATAAACCGTATATTTCAAGTTATCAAGCATGGTGAACTATTCATATTCGCCGACGATATTAAACTTGTTCACAGCTTCCCTTCTGACAATCTAAATCCACTCTTAGAAAATATACGGAAGGACTTCAATTCATTAGAGACATAGTGTCAAACTTGGCTGAAAAAATTTTCAGCCGATAAATCCACCATTGTAGTGCATGGTTGCCACGCAACAGATGGCTCTATAAAGTTGGACGGTCCCAGCATATCAACCGCCAACTGAGCATGTGACCTAGGTTTACGCTATTTAAGCTCATTTAACTTCGCAGAACGTATATTCCCTGGTCACGAAAACTAGACGAACCATAGGTTACATTAGACACTCATTCTTCATACCTGCTGCACAATTACACCTTTATAAACTATATGTACGACCCCAGTTTGAGTACTGCACGTTCATATACGGCCGCCTGCGCAAATCCGACGGGCTAACTCTGGAAAGCCTCCAACGTACACCCACAAAAAGCTTATTGGATTGTTGGACTTCTCCGGGCTACAGAGAACGCTACCAGAAGCTTGCAATTGATCCTCTTTGGTTACGGCGACTCAACCGCAACCTTGCACTCATGTATAATCTGGTATATGGTGAATTATTCACCATCAGCTTCGCGACTAGCTTACGACACAGGTCGAAGTATAGCCTCAGAAACAAGGACTACATCTTGACAGCTCTTAAAGCCCGGAAAAACTGCTTTCAAGTTTGCTCTTAGTAAAATACTCCTACATATGGAACAAACTCCTGTATGCAGTTAGAGCCAGTAAGAACCTACATCTATTCAAACGAAGCTTAGAAACTTTCCTAACAACGGCGAACGTCATGTCCATTTTCAAGCTCTACCTGTCTGAGGACGTTATCTTTGAAAACGGACCTGATAACATCTGAGTGGAAACCCTCTGTGCTGCGTGATGTTACGTCACGCACCCCTCAAACCGATGAAAACTACCGATTTCAGGACAGATGTACTTTCACACTTGCCAGCGAAGAAAAAAATGTCGGCAGTAGACATTTATAGGTGTCAATATACATATGCCCGTTAGAAATAACCCAATCACTCTGGTACGTCCTTACCCCATACTTATTGGTAGCCTGTGTTTTTGTGTAATAAACCACCATGCAAAGGCTGAGCATACTATAATTGTTTGAAAAACAAAAAACTCGACCTGTTCGTCTCATGACTTGAGTCGCAACTCTTCATTTTTCTCTCTCCCAGATAGACCGCCCGGCAACCTTTCGGCATTGCCAAACAATGTTCTCATTCTATATATCGGCCGTACAGAGTCAATTGACATCAAAATTCAGCAATAATCGTACAATAGGGAAACAGGTAATCAACCGCTTCTCGCGTTAGTTGTTAACAGCTGTTCGCATACGGTATATATTTCATCAATTAACACGGTGCTGTTATCGTCTCATAGAAGTTTATGACAGGATATCATATGTTCCATTGTTCGTCATGGCTCACATGGTCGGTTTTACGTTCTCCCGTTTACCGCGTGATTCCGCTCTCCATTCCTTGTTCCATTGATATACCTCGCGCGAGAAAACACCCCACCCAGCCTGAACACTCAAAATCATGCAGCGGTTGCGCATTCGCGAGCTCCTCAAAATTTTTTGGAAGTTCAGCGAAGAATGTCGTCCGGTCGAGAGGTCCATCCCTTCCCTGCAAACGTATATGCGTCCCCACCGTACTCCCATCATAAAAATTTTCTGCACATTCCTCCAAGATTACCTACATGGAGTAATGGTCGAATTCTTCGCCAATACATCCCCTCGATCCTCTATGCACCTCCTTTTTAGCACGACCTTGAGCATTAAGCCAGTGATCATCGTGTGGAGTCCCAATTGATGTAACAAATCAACTATTTTATCGTATTGTGTAGATCCCAAGAACAATCGTCTCATAACTATGTAACTCGGAGTTTTCTTCCTAAAACTGAATTTCCCCTCATATATTGTCTGTTTTGTTGTTCTATTCACATAGGCGACTCATTGTACAGTTCACAAATTTGGTGTTCAAACATGTATATACTTAAAAATTTATACGGTGATCACGATCTCCTGAGCGGGTTTCTCGCAAATGCGTCGAGAAATATACTATTATTATTATGTGTGGCAAAACAAAATGGCTGCACATTGCATTCTACTACACTGCTGCTCCCGTCGAAAGCACTGGCCACAGTGTTCCGGACTGTCCCCCTCTAATGGCACAGTGCACTCCCCAGCTACTTCCAGCTGATCGCAATTAACCAATCCATCTTGTCCTGTAGTATCCGGCTTTAAAAGATTGAAGTGTACCACTCTGAGTCCCAACCTGTTGTCGTTAACGTCCCGTAGAGTTAATGTGGGTTCGGAAATGATGTCGTGCACAGCGTATGGCCCCGTCCACTCATAAAACTATTTTTGGAATTCTAGTTTCCGGGACTTCTGCACTCAGCCAGACTTTATCACCGGGCTTCAAGGGGCTCCCATATGCCTTTTTATCATAGTAATCCTTCTGTCTCCGCTGAGCCGTCCGCAGGTGTTTCCATACTGACGTATTTGCTTTTGCCAGTTTGTCACGCAGATGAATGCAACAGTCTGAGGTTAATAGGTTATCTGGCGGCAATCTGGGTACAAGCAAATCAGACGGCAACCGCATCTCTCTTCCCGTCAGCAGGTAGTGTGGTGATTTGCGGTAGAGGAGTGGACGCTAGCCCGATATGCAAACAGGCACTAAGATACGGCTTCTTCCCATGATCTGGTGTTTCCTGAACTCACAAACGCTTTTAAGAGGGACTTCAAAGTGCGGTTGACGAGCTCCACGGCACTATTATCCTGCAGATGATAGGCAGTCGTCCTTGTCTTCCGTACGCCTAATAGCCTACACAGTTCATGCATCAATGTGCCGTCAAAATTTGACCTTCTGTCAGTGTGCAATTGAGCTGGGGCGCCCCAGCGCGAGGTCCAATGATCAAAAATGAATTTAGCGGTCGTTCCGCCATCCGCTCGTGACATTGGCACTCTTTCACACCATTTAGCGAAGTGGTCTACCGTCACGAGGACGCGCTTTTTTCCTCGGTGGTCTATGGTAGTGGCCCGACGATGCCAACTTCTACTATCTCATTCGGATACCCCGTTAGCATGCTCTGTAACGGTGCGCACCGTTGTCTCTTGGGGTTTTTATTTTGTACACACAGACCACAACTGCCATATACATCTTGACGTCCCTTCGTTGGTGGGGCAACCAGAAACGTCGCCGGGCAGTTTCTTCAAGTTTGTTCTGGCTCGCGTGTCCCAAATTCTCATGGATTTCCTGTAAAACCATACGAACCGCCGATTCTCGGATCACAATCTGGCTTTCACATGTTAGGCCCTATTGATAATAAAGAGATGGTTCCACAACGACCACAAGCAACGCACATCCCAACTATTTCCTGCCATCTCGTGGGTGGTCGTACGTGGCCCACCCTCTTTTATTCGCTTATATATGATCTGTAGATCTGCATCTTTGCTTTGAATGACAGCCCATCGATTCGTCTCCTCTGGCCTGACGGCCATCATCATGGAGTACCATGTACACGAAGCGCAATCGCCATAATCGCGAATCGGTCTTCTATAAAATGCACCAGCATTTTGGTGACGCAGACCAGAACTGGGTTCGCATTCAAAGTTTTACTCTTGTAAAATTTCTTGCCAAAGGGCAACTTGCTCCTCCGGGTCTCTAGAATCCTGCAGCCATTGGAATGATGATTGGCCAGTTCGAAACAAGAAACGCTTTCCGAGGAGGTAGTGACGGAAATGTACTATAAAATGTACTTGGGCAAGCACCTCCTTTCTAGTGGTACAATAGTTCCTTTCACCTCTATTAAGGCTTCGGTTTCCATAAATGATAACATGTTCTGTATCATCATTGTCTAGCTGAGACAATACAGCCCCTACAGTGACGTCACCAACGGCAGTATCCAAGACAACCATTTTCGCATCCGCCCTTGTGTCTGGGAGCGCTGAAATGGGGGCAGTGTACAACGCATTTTTCAGCCGATCAAACGAATGTTGACATTCTTCAGACCACTCGAACAACTGTACCTTTCCCGTCAACAATGTTAGAGGCTAAGCTATGTGAGAAGAGCGGGGGAATATCGTCGACAATAAGAAGCCAACCCAAGAAAACTATGGAACCCCTCAACACTCTCAGTTTTTGGCCAATCTTTCACCTTGCGCACCCTTTCGGGAAATGACTTGCCCTAAATATTTTACTTCAGTCCACATAAGGGAACATTTTGTTGGATTTAATTTCAGTCCAACCTCAGCTGTACCTGAAAGGACGTCGGATAGGCTATGCAAGTGTTTATCAACGGTAAGTCCGTGTACAATCACGTCATCTGAGTTAACCAGACACTGCTCGGGAATTAGGTCTCCAAGCGCCTGTTGCATTGACCTTTATGAGGTGGCCGGGGCATTCGTCAATCCGAATGGCATGATTTTAAACTCGTACAGATCGGAGTGCACCACAAGCGCGGTTTTCAGGCGATCACTGGGCTCCACTTTCATCTGCCAGTAACCAGAGGTCAAATCAAGGGTACTAAACCACGCGGTGTCCGAAAAAGCATCAATAGTGTCACCGTTACGTGAAAGTTGGAACGAATCTTTTCAAGTCACCGCTTTCAACTGGCGATAGTCCGCACGTAACCTTACGGAACCATACAATTTCTCGACTAATACCACTGGAGACTCCCATGGGGATGCTGACGGCCGGATAATGCCTCTCTCTAACATGTCTGCTAATAATTGTTACATCCGGCCTTGAATATAAGCTGGTAAGCGACGAACCGCTTGTCGAATCTGGCATGCCTTCCTCGTGCCAATACTGTGTCGCAAAAAGTGAGCGCGTCCAGGCGGTTGTCCTTCCCACCAGAATGTCGCATGGTGCTCTTCAACTACTTCCCGCACTCTCTGTACTATGTGTGCTGGGAGCTGTGAGATAATACCGCTCATGAATTTCTGCCATTCCAACTCTACGTTCACTTCCCCCTTGGTTAGATGCTGTCCTTTACGGACCTCCACAAGGTCTGATAATGTTTTGTACAAAGTTTCCGACGAGAAAAGCTCGCCATATACGCGTACGGCCAGGTTAGGTAGGTTCAGGATACATCGCGTGGTTACCAAATAGTCACTGCCCAGAATGACATGAAACGGTAGGTTTGGGACAACCAAGAACTTCAGTTTACACGTCCACTTCCTTATCCGCACTATTCCGCGAACGCACGCCAATATGTGTAACGGTTGTCGATTCACTGCCAGAACTTAACTGGCAGGTCCCGCTATCACATCAAACTGACGGGTGATATCTCATTGCCAAGCAGGCTGCATACAGACCAAGAATCTAGCAGACATTCGAAGTCACGATCGCCAACTTCTGCCTTCAGTAAAGGGCACAGTGCGACATCTCCATCTTTACATTAAGAAACAAGGGGGATACACGACTGACATACAGGAGACTTACTGGCAGGCGTACGTTCCGAGCGGATAATGGACACCAACGCGCCACTTGTCCACACCGGCCACAAATAAAACATCTGCGCCGGTCAGGTCGATTGTTGTTTGACACTTCCGCTTTTGGGCAGTATTGCATACGATGTTCGTCTCCCGCGCGAGTTCTTCAGCTGGCCAACTTGCTTAGACGTCGCTTTTCAAAAGCACCCCGACCCACCCAGCTGAATTGTTCATTTCCGAGTTCGGCACAGTCTGCTTGGTTCAACAACTCGGCCAGCCTCTCATCCTTGACCAAGATTCGAAGAAAGGTTAGAGAGGAAATTAACTCTGATTCTGCGGTTGTCGAATCCCTTTCAAAAATCTCTCCAAAAGCTCTCCCTCTGCTCCTACGTCTCGTCCACGAACGCCAGCCGCGCCAATCTCCTCAGCTGCTATCTATAATCCGTTGTTCCTTCTGCAATTAGCTGTGGTTGTTCGTGAAGCACTCTCCCATACTCAATTGTCGAACAGTACCTGCGACCCTACGTGGCAGAAACGGAACAGATATTCGAGATCTCCCGGAATATCAAAGTCGACAATTGTTCTATGGGCCTCACGGGAAACTACAGACAGTACAGCATCCAACTGCCGATCTGGCGAGAAATGCTTTATGTAGCGTCGAACCTGCGATACCAAAACGTCAAAGCCTTCTCCGAAAATGTATTTCTCTGGCTCCGGCAGTCCCCGTTCCTGTCGCCCGCCCAGTGCAGGCCTGTGCTCAGAAATACGTGGCTTCTCCGCTCCATGTGTAAGCTTTGGCATCTCTTTGGTATCTGAAAAACTGAGCATCACTGAAATAATTATATCCCACAGTGGGTGCCGAAGTTGTAATATACCAGCAAGTCAATCACAGAAACAACACACGCTGTGTCCAACGTTACAGATCAAAACGCACAAGGTTCGTCTCGCAAAAGAGAAAAGTCACGTGTCAACAGGAACCGTGTATTAACAACAACACAGATACCGAGAAAGATTATTTTGCAACGTGTCCTTGTCCATATATGTATGCGGGGTCCCACGGTCCGGGAATTCCCACCAATCAGACGTGGCCTCACGCTCACTGACCGCCGACCTCGTGTTCGGGTTGGTCACCCTTTTCTGCCCGCTGCATGGACGCGGCCTACCTGCGTGTTCGAGGACCTGAAAGGAAGCAGAAGTGAGTATGTATGGCAAATTATAATGGCGGCACACTACATGGTACTTCAGGCTACGCCATTGAATTATCTCGTAATCTTTTTCTTACGCCTTCAGAAGATTGAAACAAAGATCCCTTCGAGCAACGGAATTAACCGATTTCACGAATTGAAACGCGTCACAAATTTATAACAACCCCATGAACGAATAACCCGTTTTTGCCTTCAAGGTCGCAGTGATATTCATGGTCTACCGATTAAACGCAGCACTGGGTATCTCAACTAAAACAGATGTAGGTTCATTTTCGAGTTGACCATCACTCACATTTGATCGCAGCGTTCGCATTCAGATAGACTTACCAGCCAGCTCCTTTCGAAAACAAGCACTAGACTCGAGTTTCGCTCTCATTAGAGCTCATCAGTAGTGCATATCCTTGCCACGGCCGGGATTTGAACTCCGGACATTCCAATCATGAGGCAACCGTGTTAACCACTGC
>QNGE01004940.1:0-17999 GCA_008508345.1 Paragonimus westermani | reverse complement strand
CATGTTACAATGTTTGCTGATTCAGGGAATGCAGTTGTTACTGTACTCCTGGATATGCAAAAAGCTTTCGATCGTGTGCCTCATAAGCGCCCTCTGATCAAACTGGCATCTTTCGGCATACGTGACCCATTACTCAGCTGGTTTGCTTCATACCTTGTTGACCGCACACAAACTGTGAAAATAGGAGATTACAACTCAACGCCCAGACCAGTCACCAGCGGAGTGATTCAAGGAAGCGTCATGGGACCGTTGCTCTTTCCTATGTATATAGATGATATATGTAAAGTTATTAAACATGGCAAACTATTCCTATCTGCTGATGACATCAAACTTGTCTATACTTTTCCTACTGGCGACCTCAATTCTTCTTTGGAAAATATACGGGAGGACATCATGTCATTAGAGTCTTGGTGTCAAACCTGGTTGACGAAATTCTCAGCCAATAAATCCACCACTGTCGCACACGGTTGTCATATACCAGAGAACTTTATAAAGCTGGATGGTCATGCTCTTCCAACTGCCAATTCAGTCCGCGACCTAGGTATACGTTACTCAAACTCATTCAATTTTGCTGAACATATATCTTTCCTAATAGCTAAAACTAAACGAACGATTGGATATATTAAGCACTCATTCTTCTTTCCTGCAGCTCGACTGCACCGTTATAAGCTGTGCGTATGACCCCAACTTGAGTAATGCACGTTCATAAATAGTAACTTGCGCAAGTCTGATAGGCTAGTTCTGGAAAGTCTACAACGTGCATTTACGAAAGGATTAGTGGGTTATCCGTCTTCGCTGAACTACAGAGAACGCTGCCAGACGCTTAAACTGGATCCTCTTTGGCTACGACGTCTCAAGCTAAACCTTGCTCTCATGTATAATCTAGTTTATAGCAATAAATTCACTGTCAACCTCGTGATTCGCCTTCAGCATAGCTCAAAATACAACATCAGGAACAAAAAGTTCACTTTGACAACTCTTGAATCCCGTAGAAAACTCCGTTCAACTTTTTCCCTAGTGAAATATACCTACATTTGGAACAAACTCCCACATGCAATCAGAACCAGTAAGAATTTACATCAATTCAAACTACGCTTAGAAACTTTCCTGACATTAAAGAACGTCATGTTGATTTTCAAACTCTGCCTGCCTGAAGACGACATCTTTGAAAACGGACCTAATAACATCTAAACACCAGACCTAATCTAATAACAACCGACAGTGAACCTATACCACATGATGTGACGCCACACACACTTCAAACTGATCAAAGCTGTCAATTTAGCTAGTTTAGAAATTCCTCATTTCGAAACTTATTTTTCTCCAGCAGGATAAACCTTGTACACAGCTCTGTCGAAAAATTGCAGCTGCGTAACAAAACTACAGCCAACATATGGCGTCTTAAACATCCCCGTTAGTAGTAACCAAACCATCCTTGTACACTCTTACTCCATACTCAACGATTATCAGCTGTGTATAGCTATCAACCACTATGCGATAGCTGTGCAAGTTTAAACAGTTTAGAGAATATATAGCTCAACCTGTTCGCCTCATATGATTACATATAAACTCTATCGATGGCGATACCCCAACGATTAGCCACAAGGGGCTTGATTTGGGTGCCGTTGTTATGACACACCACCCCGCTGTAATAACTATACGCTACTAATGAAAATAAGCCAGCAGCATGCTGAAAATGATCAGCCGGATCTTCCGGGGCTTCCCATTACATGCCCCCGGAACCATCTACAACACGCTGACAGGCCCACTTCCAGAAGCCAACGTTCAGTCATATTCGCCACACTGGAAAAAGACGAAAATGATCTAGGGGCTGCCTAGAGGACGGTCACTAGAAGAATTGCGCTTCCATTATCGTTGTTGTACGAGAACCGTCTATCAAGACTAAAAGTGTTTCCCCCTACTCACAGACATCTGAGAAGCGATATTATAAAAACACGAAATGCTGTACTCCCAAAACTGTCCGCAACAGACGCATTTTCAGTGTAGTCCATAGTGTCTCTGCGAGCATGAGGCTTTTAAACCACGTAGCAGCCTTTTACTTGAAGGGCAGTTTTACTGCCCGAATCTGCTGAACACAGAGTGCACTACCCGCGATGACCGTCCAAGGATCACCAAACGATATATTGTCGAATCAGCTGGACGGCCGGATTATCTCAAGTTGGTACTTGCTAGTTGGACATATGTAAACCCGTGCACCTCAATTGCTGACAATTTCTGACTTTCCCTGTCCGAATGCATTTTCTTCTACTTTCTCTGCTCAATTTTCCATTCTGTTATTTCGCCATCGCTTAACAAAACAGTGCAACCCCCTAGAACCTCAATTGCTGTTAGCTGCTACGGCGCTCAACATACGTCAAATACTCTTATCACTTCGGCAGTTCATGTAACCGCATTGTAGTGGCCTGATAAACCAGATTAAAAACGAGTGGAAGTGTGATGACACGAAAGGGGAGCTGTGGCGATAATCGATGGGTGTAAAAAGCATGCGCATAAATTAAACGAGGGACGCACCAGTGAAAATAAAGAATTACTAACGAGTCGATGTCCGTTGGGTTGAAAATACAATCCTACACAGAGGTTAACGGCGCCACAGAGTAGTTTTGAACGACGTTTAATGAATAATTCCACGATGTGATAAAAAGCTGGGCGTTGGCAGATCTGCTAGTATTTGAAGTTACAATTTTCACTATGCTGTTGTTGCGACGGCTGAAAGACCTTTGAAAAAGATAACACAGAGGTGGTGAATGGAAACCACCGTGTATTTCTGTTGCCAGTCCAGTTCCAAAGTGACGATATTTTTTTAATTGTTTGTTGACGATTCAAATTCACATCGAGTCACGCGTGATCTGGTGATCCAAGAAGTACCTTCCTCAACGTTGGACGACGGAGAAGGAAACCCATCCTCGAAGCATCTAGTGAGAAGGGATTTGTGAAAACCGGATTCGGTATAGTGGAAACTGAATAAATACATAAGAAGTTCAATAACCCGCATCGAATTTTAAAAAAATCGTCAGAAATTGAACAAAGAATGTTCCCACACAACAAAATTGACAATTAAGCATCACCTAGTATAGGGAGACGACAAAAAAGAGTTAGGCTCAACAAACAAACATTCGTCCATTGGGCCGGAGAAGAACGCTTTTTCGTGCATGAAGAAATGATGGAGATTATAAGTCCATTAAAAAGAATTATAGAACGAAAATATCTAATTATGATACTTAGAAATTCACAGGGCTCTGAATGGATACGAGCGAGGGGAACGGTGGCAGATGCTGATGTGTGAATAGTTCATCAATGAAAAGTGAGGCCACCTTTCTGCACTAATCAAGCAAGACCCAGCAATGTGACGATTAATGCGACAAACTTTTTAAAAAATGGAGCTAACAGAGGAATATACGGACAAGGTTGTTGAAACGGTGTTCAGCAAAATTGTTTTCGGAAGTGTAACCAACTTGTAGATGTTACAAGAGCTGACAGCCCAGAGGAGTGTCAAAATGAGATCAAATCTGCTGTGCAACCGCACACCTCGCGCTGCTGATTCATCTCGGAAGAGGTTGAGGAAGAGGCATTGCACAAGCAATGCACTCCTTGCCCCACACGCAACGCTGAAGACTATCCGCAGGGAGTAGAAGCCGTCGTTGGTAGGTAGTTAATGTGTGAGGTTTGTAAATCGCACGAATGGTGGAGGACGGAATATTTTAAAAGTTATGAAATGTGCCTACCGTGCTTTAGTATATATGTTTCAATTTGTAACAGATTTTCACCGAACGCTGAGACATCGCGTCAATTTAATAGCGGAGTTGTGTAGTCGTGTGGAGTGTGTCGCCATTTTATTTTGCCACAAATACTCCCTTCTGCTTCCTTTCAGGTCCTCGAAAACACAGGTAGGCCGCGTCCGTGCAACGGGCTGAAAAGGGTGACCAACCAGAATCCGAGGTCGGCGATCAGTGAGCGTGAGGCCACGTCTGATTGGTGGGAATTCCCGGACAGTGGGACCCCGTATACATATATGGCCAAGGACACGTTGTAAAATAATCTCTCTCGGTATCTGTGTTGTTGTTAATATACGGTTCCTGTTGGCGCGTGACTTTTCTCTTTTGCGAGACGAACCTTGTGCGTTTTGATCTGTAACGTTGGACACAGCGTGTGTTGTTTCTGTGATTGACTTGCTGATATACTACTGTGGGTTGATGAGATAGCTGTAGTTTTGTGATTTGCTGGATAGAAGTATTCAACAACGAGTGATTAATGAACGTGCAAATTGAAATTTGTGAACCATTTTTCGTGAAACTCTGCGCTTTGTTATTCCGCGAAATGAGTGCCGACAATTGATAAGTGCGAGTGATTGTGATCATCCTCACATGTTACCTGGAAGCACTGAAATTTGGGGGCGCCGTGGATGGGTAGATAAGGCTGCAGCTGATGACTTCCACGCATGACGCGGGCGTAAGTCGGGGCGGTCTATTTATCATATATAATGCTCACTCTAATCGGGCATAACCTGGTGTGGCATTATGGTAACAAAGAAACCGGCAAGTTTTTGAGGTCGCACGAACCTCGCAGGTGGTGGAACTGCATATATTTTCCAAAAGGCGTGGTGGTTAAACGGGCAGAGAAGCAGTCCACCGGATAAAGCTTTTCGTGGTGACTAGCTGAAGTCCATGCTCGACGGTCAGCCTACATGCAACCTATAGCCACAATGCTAAGAGGTGGAAATGCTACTGAAGTGTCAGAATACATTTTTTATACGCTCACCATCATCTGGATTATTCCGTGTGAATTTCCGCAGCCTCCATGCTTTCGGTTCTCTTTTAGTGGAAGTCCTCCTCTTGCTGTGTATGCGGGTCTAAAGTTAAGCGGTAAGTAGCAGTGTAGGTGAGGCATAATTTGCAGTTGTCAGTGACGTCCGTGTAGTCAGTTACCAACACTTTCACTCGGCCCGCTTGCGTAAGGGAACAACGCGAAACTCACCTGGAGATGTATCCGGGTCAATAATTATTAATGGTGCTGCATACAGTCTCTTTTTATGTTTCACCGTCGGAGGTGGCACAGTTTTCGAGGTTGGTGCAACTGAACCAGCATAGCTAATGAAATGATAACGTACCTGGCGAGGGTCTGCAACCGCCCCGTGCGAAGGGGCAAAGCGATATATCAGCATTATTCAGGTACTCTACCCTTCGCTCTAACCAATGGCAGTCCCTTTACACTCCGTATATACCTCTCCAATTCACCACTTTCATTACAAACAACGAACTGCAACCCATACTAGATGACGATCTCACACCATCGACGGCTGCAAAAGTTAAAGATGTGTTGTTTCGAAAACATTTGCAGGAAGCTGCTTCAACTATCGATCCTTGAGAACCCTCTAAAAGTTTCGCTGACCTGTCGCTCAAACGCGAACGGACTGTTGGTGCAGATCTCGATGCCGATACAACCCTCTCTCAAAAGATTATTAAGCGAGTTCCGTATGGCGACACTGAACTAGTTCGCTTATATGACTGCAGAGCAATAAGACTTCGAAAATTCCCCAACCAGTATAAAACGTCTTCAGCTGTGCAACGACTCTTGAAACCAATGCCTAAAGGTCACAAAATTATGCATACGAGTGTACAATGAAGAACTCGTTACCTAACAGCTTAACCATTCATACGAAGACCGTACTGGCCAAAATGAAGACCGCCAATACCTAAACGATTTCATTCTATTCAAAGATTGATTCAACATTCTATTTAAACACAGCAACAATAACCCAATGGAATCCTGCGACGTCGTATCATGTGTTATGAACGAGAAGGTTACAAGTTAGTTGTTAAATCGTCCCCCACGGGTAAGGAGGCCGGCTGCGTCAACCAGGAAAATGTCTTCATAACGCTGATACCAAGATGAAAATGTCACACCATTATCTGGATTATAATTAAACTCATGATTGCTGGTTGCCAAGGTCTCCTTCAGTTTTGGTTCCGAAGTGGAGGCTGTACGTGACGTAGTCAGGGTGATTAGTTGTGCTGTGAGTGACTTAAACATTTTAGCGTTCGTCTGCTGCTGCTCCAAAAAGGCTTGCTGATGACGCTGCACCAATTTCTGCTGCTGTTCAAGCTGATTCTGTTGTTGCTGCATTTGCCTCTGTTGCTGCTGTAATAATTCCGATAATGCTGTTTCGGCCATCTCCGCCGCCAAATGTTAAATCGTCCCGCACGGGTAAGGAGAACGAGTTGGTAAGACTCAAATACAAATTGCATCGATTGGTTACGTGGTACAGGCATATAAGGAATGAATAACAAAAAACAACCGATCAATAGCTAACTGACGAATCGGCAAGCACTAGTGCACGTGATTGGTCAATTTGTAGCATGACTTATCTGGCATAAGTTAGGACGCGTGATTGCGTGGGCGTGTAAGCGCGAGACTGCCTGTCCGATTCAGATCCAACAGTAGTGTACCTTGTATATCGAAGAACACGCGACTACTGACAGGTCGTTAATAATAAAATTTAACTGCGCGGAGTTCAACTGTGGTCTGGTGACCACTCACAGTTCTTTTAACAGAATCTACTCAGCAAACTGTCGCGCTCTCGGAAGAACCCCGCATTTCGCCAGTTACTGTCAACGATTACAAACAATTGCTCGGAAAACAACCTTTTGTTATTTATGATGAACACCAAGAGGTTACACGCCTTCGACGCCTCCCGTTCTCATTTGAACCAATCACAGCCTAGGGTACTATGTCTCATACGCTGATGAAGATGCTATATATATGTGCGTGTGCTTGGACATTCCACTTCAAACGTCAGATCGGAAAGGATATGCAAGCCGCTCCCTGTGTGATGTACTCCTGTCATTGGAAGCGTTAGTATGGCTGCTAAACGCATCAAGCTTGAGGAGCCGGATGAAACAGATGGGCAAGTGGAATCGCAAGGAGTTGATGTCATGTCCAGACCCCTATGGTCAAGAAACTAATTCCACTGCAATCTCACAATGCGCAGACGACAGCATCTTACTGCCAACGGATACAAACCTGCCGACAACAGTTTAACCTACGCTGTTCCCCTACTGCCGCATTCCTTCCTTGATTTCTATGTCCAGAAAGCTCGCTATATGGGTAGGTCCATATCACTCCCACACACTTGTTTCACCTCCATGCGCTTTCACCATGCTTCCACCAAACTGTCTCATTGTATGCGTCTTCGAAAGTTGCTTGCAATTGACGCAACTTCTCAAGACCTCACGTGCTTGAATATTACCCTACATATGTGTTTCTTGAAGAAAAACGGTTATTTTTCTCATATAAATACCGGAACTGCAGCCACTAAACACGCAGTCGTCAACCAACTTATACAGATGCCTTCGAACATGCACTAGGGAGGCGCAGTCTGGGCAGACGAGGATCTTCTCAGCCTAGGATCCGAAAAAACTCTATCCGCTGGGGAAGTATACATTGAACACTTCACCGTTTACAGCCACCCGCGCCACTTTGGAAAAAATTACTCCCACTCGAGTGATTTCAACACATATCTACCAACTGATTCAGACTACACTCATGATGAAAAGTTACCCTGCGTCCGAACGTTAATCATTGGGAGTGATTACATTGGCGAACTCGGAAACTGATATGCACTACACCCCAATTGGCCTTTTCTACCATACATCAAACTCGTGTCAGCCTCTGAAGATAAGCAAAGACTCCTAGGACATGTTTTTATGGGCAGACCTCTAAATGTTGCAGTGCACACCTATCCCGATTCATACGGAGAATACACAGTCCACAGGTGGACCGTCCAAGATCAACTAAAACACTGAACTTATACAATTGTAACTTCGCAACCAGCGTCACTACCATTTACTCCTCAACATGCCTCAGTAAATGCTGACAACAAAAACATCTTTTCATTAAAACTGGTGGGCTGCCAATGCCGTGCGCCTTATGTTTGGTCTTACTCAGAGTCCTCGCCAAACGACTTTCCGACTTTTCTGCCCGGGGTGTCAGCGGCTTGACATTTCTTGTGCCTTTACTGCTCGTTCCGTAGAACCCTCCTGCAAGAAGGTTATGATCGTGCTCCAATATGAAAGAGCCAACAACCGACCTGGTTTATCTCCCGACCACGTTGAAGCGCGATTGACGGCATGTATCGCAGGAACTGTGCAATGAGAAACATGCGAACTTAACTCACTAAACACGTCGTAATACACGGCTGTCACTCTAACGTCGCTCATATTTTACAAACAGGAACGCCATCCAACACGTAACCTCAGCAGCAGCAGTCACACCCACATGATCATATTTCAAGCGCCTACTGCCTGATTTTTTGCTTCAACCAGGCACGTACAAAACACTGTAATCCCTCATGTATCCGTCCAAGCAACTTCCAAACTCGATAATGCTGAAAGCTTTCCTGAATCTTGAAGAAATCTTTGAAGCCTTGTAAACAATCCATCACCTAAAAGAGAACATAAGATGAACTTGACTTCTCCTGCATTAGGCCAACAGAATATGTATCAAGGCATATCCCGTCAGGTTTATGTATGTACCATTCATAAATGAGCGACCGTCAACTGTTAATCGCACATGAAAAACTTCTTGATAGATAGCGTTTTTATAGCGTCACAACACCCACCGTTGATAGTTTCAACCTCGGCGCCGAATGAAGAACAACCCGATTTACGGTCGACTAAAACAAAACTTTTTAACTCTTGTGGTCCATTCGGTCATGAAAACCAATGGGTTTAGAATTCCTCGGCGGTACCACGGAAATATCACCCGAAACTCAGTGATGTCTCCTTTTACTGCCATCAAACGGCAGATTTTACTTCATACGGATAATTTCTACCGCATGAAACCAGCTGAACACAACATAGGACTTGGCGCGTTGTCGGAATCTTCCCGCGTGCTGCTGGTTTTTTAAGGGGAGCCAGTTTTCCTTCATACAGGGGGAAAGGGCTTACTGATACGCTCAGTGACCCCGAAGTCAAATTTTCTCATTGGTTAGTGGAGAATTACGTCGACAACATATATCCGTCATATATTACAAATGTGTAGGGGTATGTATTGTACACGAACATGTTCCCACATAAAAGGATGTATGCATGTATTACGTGTAATAACTATATACGTGTATACATATATAAATATATTTACGCATATGTGGGAGGCATGCTGGGTTATGCGCGATCATTGCAACTAATTACAGGCGATACAAAGCAACGAATAATTAAACAGCAACAAAAACGTGAAACCTGATGCCAGAAAGGGCGTGATCAGAAACAGAATGATTCTAGTTCACGGCGCTCCGACGCACGCAGCAAGAAAATAGATAGTCCGCTGGCTCTACAGATTCAGTCCAAAAAATTAGGCATTACACTAATTCACGTTTACAGGGTTATGTGCGGGGCAATTTTTTCAAATATTTCAAGGTTACTATGGGGAGAACGTCCAAATGTATCCTCAGAGTATTTTGCCATTACTTGATGTAACTAACGTCGGGAAAATATTAAAACGTGTCGACTTCGGCGAGGCAGAGAAGAGACTTCCAAAATCCAGCGAACGACTGGGCAGACTGCAGTGCAAGACTACGCCGATTGCTGGAATTCGTCAAAAGGATTGAAACTCCCGCAAACTGTTCAGCCGGGTAGAAGTTCCGTGCGACCGTCCATTGCACAAAAATTCTTGGCACAATGGATGTTCATAGGATCAAGAAAAAGAGTACAATCTCACACGTTAAATGACAAAATGTGGGGTGATCATACTTACCATGACGAATAATCTGTATGCGAAATTTTTGGCAAAGAATTCATGCTGTATTGTTATTTCTACTCTGGTCAATATTATAGATAACCCTGTCAACTGGTTTTGTAGCCTTTTGCTAGTTATTCGGGGTTTATCCAGGCAGTCAGAAAAGTGAGTCGACGATTTAAAATGTCCCATAAAATTTGCGTGTTCTAAGTGGAACTCATGTAATGTCATTCTGCTGAATTTATTAGTAAGCGCCAATTTTACATTTCCTAGCAATCTTGGTAATGCATGCACATGAATAGACATATCAATAAAATAATTTCAAGTTTTAAACGGTTTAGTGTGAATGCAGCAGGCTAAATGCTAAATGGTCCTGTAATTGAGTGGCACGACAAACTGTTCAAGCAGGTTGTTATCGAGCGGAGTTAGACAGCGAGGATCGTTATCCACGTTATACGCAGCTGACGGCTAAATGTTTCCCGGACCACACTCAAGAAGGTCATCAGAGGATACACAGAGTTCGAAGATAGACATAGTGATTGATAACGTAAGAAAGCTGTCCAAACCCTTTTCAAAACGTTGAATGTTGTTACTGGCTCTGACTTCATTCGGAAGTTTGCCCAAATGTGGGAATAATCTACAGTGAAGTTTTCGCGTATATTTTCCGAAGGAGCAGGATTGGCAAACTGGAGATCCTATTTATCAGACTATGTAGAGGGCTGTGTTGTAGGTGGACGGTAAACGCTGTGATGATGGCGTCCGAATGTATGAGTTTATAAAGAAGTCAGGTTCACCTTTAATCTACGCAACCAAAGTGGATCAGCAGGAAGTTTCTGACAACGTAACCTATACGTGGACGGAGGAGAATATCCTAGTGAGATTTTGGTGAACGACCGTGGGAGGATTTCTAACACAGACATATCAGACTTGCGTAGATGGCAGTAGATGAATGTGCAATTATCAAGTTGAGGCCGGGCACAAACTTTACCGAGCGTCCGCTCCACAGCAGGTAGGCTGAACGTCTTTTGACAAGGCTTATTGTTCTTTTAGTTATTGTTACCTAGAAAAATACTTGTTCGGGGGAATGAAAAGAGTTTGAACAACGTGTTTCTAGATCTCTGGCCGAACTAACCATATCAATATTATAACCATCCAGTGAAACAGATCCATTGGGCAATTTACAACCGTACTTAATGATGTTCGATTTGCTCGCTGAGAAAGTTACCAGCCATGTGTTGCACCACAACTGCAATGACGCCACTTCCTGTCGTATAGTCTGCAGACAGAAATCTGTGTTACTGTGCCGCCTAAATGTGTGAACGACTTTGATGTCGTCATCAAACAGAAAAGACTTGCCATGTTTAGTCGCATCGCACAGGTTATTTATGTATATTAAGAAAAACGACGGTCCCAGAACGCTTCCTTGGGCCACCCCAATAGACACTGGTTTCGGTGTTGAGCAGTGCTCTCCTGTTTTTTTATTGTTTGAGTGCGGCCTTCAAGGTATGACGAAAGCCAGCTAAACAAGGGATCTCATGTGCCAAAAGATACTATTTTAACCAAGAGGCGCTTATGAGGCACACGATCAAAAGCCTTTTGCGTGTCTAGGGATGTGACAATTGTTGCATTTCGTGCGTTGACTGACATCAACACATGGTTCAAGCATTCCTGCTGACATGTCGTGCAAGAGCGCTTGCTAAGAAAGCAATGCTGTGGAAGGTCTATCAGGCTTTGTGACATTAGGAGCCCAGCAGTGCCCACCCTTGCTATCCTTCCATGCATTCTCGAGCACAATGATGTGTGGTCGATGGGACGACAGGTACTGACGTCATGCCCTGAACCACTCATGTGGCGAGGCATAATTATGACTTTTTTCATTTAAGTGGAACGTGTTGGATAAAAGTGACACGTTGAACAATCTGAGTAAGAGGATGGGTATATCATCACCTCCTTGCTTGACGATTATTAGGAGGATACCATCTGGCCCAGGATGGATGGAGTACTTAATGGTAGCTAGCTGTGACCGAAAACCTCGAACATCAAACAGAACATTGCTCAAAACTTTATCTGCCCTCGAAGGAGTATCAGCAGGTAGAAAGGTGTTTTCCTTGAAAAACGGAGCGGCAAAATATGTTTCGGAGAGTTCAACAGCAGCCGTTTTGTCTTTGTGAGCAATAACTTTCATGGCCGGGTCTCTGAAGGAATTTCTCTATCTCATCAGGTGAACTAATTTTATACATTACTGCCCACAACGGGTTGCGAGTTCCTCTTCGTTTATATAACAGATTTGCATCCGACGTTCTATGCTTTCAAAATTTTTGCTCATTTGCACCACCAGCGTAAAATCTGGTGTTCTTCCGTACCTCGTTGATAATCCCCTGTTGAATCGAAACATCTTTTATCGTACTCAATTGTTTGCCTACTTTCCCTGGTTACTTGCTCAATCTGTCTTGCAGTTCGTGCCTATTCCCTTCACTAACCGATTACCAATGTTTTCACTATTTGCAACTATCAACCGCATAGCCACAATCAAAACGACTTCAGCTTGCTTCTGATACGCGCCTTTTGCACCTCTCCGACGCCGCTGGACTTCAACTTTCTTCCCGCTTTCCAAATAATTTTATATTCAGATTTTTGTTTAATTCCTATTATAATGCAGAAAATTTCGTACGCTATTTTTCTCGTCAAAATTGCTTTGTCCAACGCGTGATATTCTCTGTATTTTCCCAACTGACAACTGGATGAATGTTATCAGTACGGGGAGTGCACACATGGCAAGAGATACCACGCTGTAAATAAGCAATCACTGTTACTATTCGTCAGATTAACGTCGTGCGTGTCAGTGTTGTCGCAGTCGGGGAAACGGTGAAAGTCAGGTTGGTTTGATCGTCGACGTTTTCGACATTAAATGAACAACACTTGGAGCTCATCGACTATCAACCTGACATAACCTGCACGGTTATTTAGATACGGGACTGAGCGGCGTGCAAAGCGGTGCCTGGCGGTCGTTGATGATATGGTCGAAGATGGCCGTTGGGCGCTCGCTAGTCAGCCAAATACCGATTAGGCCCTCGGGCTGCGCCTCTTAAGTAAGTGATGAGTCAAATCAGCTAAGTTGTTTCTTTGTATGTCAAATGTGGGTCAGCACACTGTCCTAAACACCCAGCAGACTACGATACGTGATATGGCTGTCTAGTTTTTGGTTCGGTTTTCTCGTCACTTTCTTAGTGCTTCGAACCAACAAACGCACTGGAGGAGGAGTATTTTAGCGTCTACAGTTCATAATACTATTTTGCAACTCATTTTGGACTAATTTCGTACATACCATTTCGTTAATGTTACCCGTACACTTGGTTGAAACCATCCTCGTCATCTTATAAAATTTAGTCGCCTTGGGCAATAAAATGGGTGTTACCGCGCGCCGTTTCTAAGTTCTTCGTTTGCGTAGATGTTCGGGATGGCGAAGTAATCACACGGCGAAACTTCTTGGCCTCGCGTGTTTGTTGATTTATCGACGCCGAGCGTTTTCCATCCCACGTTGTGTTTGAAATTATCTATCAGTCGTCGTCCAGACCTACCCTGTAGAACAAGTCAGGTTCAGAGCAAGATGTGTATTCACTACACCGCGCACAACATCTCATCTAGTCTGTTATCGATACTATAGATATAGGTCAATGTCAAACAATCTGATTGGCCAATGCAAATATGGCGTACACGATTGGCTGCACTCCACCACATCCTTCCCTTTTTAAAGAATCTTCGGTATTCTTCGGTTTCGTAGAACGAACTCGTTCTCTTCAGTGGAACTGAATTCAGCTGCTCCAGAACTTGTGTTCGTCGTTTCCTGTTTCCGTAGGTGTACTCTATTCCTCCTTAATGTCCCGTGGTTTGTGCGTACCACATAAGAACGCTCTCCATCTCGTCCTTCCACAATCCCTGGGGCCCATCTGTCAGAGCCCATACCGAACGGCTGAATCCAAACGGTATCTCCTTCTTCCAATCTTGGTAGCTCATGAGCCCCTTTGTCATACACTTGCCTTTCTCGTTCCATTCGTTGTTTCAATCGCTTTCTTACGGTGTCCCACGTGACAGTTTGCAGGGCTAGACGATCTTCAACTAGTGGTATTCGTGTTCTCGTTCTTCTTCCCATGAGCCGTTGAGCCGGACTCAAATCTATGTCTGCTGACGGGGTGTTTCTGTGTTCTAGCAGTGCCAGATAGGCGTCTTCTTTGGCTGTTGAACATTTCTTCATTATTTTCTTTGCCTCCTTCACAGCAGATTCCGCTTTACCGTTAGACTGACTGTGGTGTGGACTGGAGACTTCGTGTTTAAAACGCCATTTTTCGGCAAATTCCGCAAACTGTTGTGCTGAAAATTGTGGACCACCATCTGATCTCACACACTCTGGAATGCCATATCTTGCGAATTGGGCTTTCAACCTGCCGATTATCTCCTCGGCTGATGTAGAATTTAACTTCTCAATTTCAAAAAAATCGCTGAAATAGTCCACCAAAAGTAGATATGACTTGTCTGTATGCGAGAATAGATCAACCGCTACGTGTTGCCAAGGTCGCTTGGGGACTGAGCGGCACACCATAGGCTCCTTTGGCTGTCGAGTCCCGTACTGCTTGCAGACCATACAGGTTGAAACAAAATCCTTGATATGACTAGTCATGCCTGGCCAGTATACGGTATCCTTAGCGCGTCTCGTACAACTACGCACACCGAGGTGCGAACGATGTATTTCTTGCATAGTGAGTTTTCTGGCAGCTCGTGGAATAATCAACCGTTCTCCACGGAACACAAGACCGTTTTCTGTGGTCAACTCATCCCGGACCTTGAAATAAGGACGAATGATTTCACTCACTTGTCGTGCGTTGTCGGGCCAGCCGTTTCTGATTTGCTCTTCGAGCTTCTCCATCTCTTCGTCATCGGCAAACGTCTGCCTTATTCGTGGTAACCGCGAGTCTGATTCCGCGAGCGTTAGGTGTACTTGTTCGTATCCGGTGCAGCTGTCTTCTTCTGTTGCCAGTGGGGCTCGCGATAGTGTATCCGCCAGTACCATGTTCTTTCCAGGAGTGTATCCGATCTCGAAATTGTACTTCTGTAGGCGTACCAGCATTGCCTGCAAACGGCGTGGCGCCTTATCCAGAGGCTTTTTTACGATAGTTGTCAATGGTTTATGGTCGGTTTGGACGATAGTTTTTCTCCCAAATGTGTAATCGTTGAATTTTTCCATTGCAAAGACCACCGCCAGCAGTTCCTTTTCGATTTGTGCGTATCGGGTCTCGGCGCTACTCATGGTTCGACTTCGGAAATCAATCGGCTGTCCGTTCTGCATGAGAACTGCTCCAATCCCGTTTTGGCTGCTGTCACATTGTATCACTAACGGCAGACGTGAATCATAGTAACGTAATACAGGAGCTTTGACGATTAGTTGCTTGATATGTTTCCACGCCCGCTCCTGTTCCTCTCCCCACACCCATGGCGTATCCTTGTGGGTCAGTAGCCTGATGGGCTCCATGATTTGAGCCAAACAGGGCAGAAATCGACTCAGGTAGTTAATCATTCCATTGAAACGAGCAATACCTTTCACATCCCTTGGGTGTTCCATATTCACTATTGCACCGATTTTTGCTGGATCCGGCTTGATTCCTTCTCTGGATAAAACGTGTCCATGGAAAGTAACCTCGTTGGTACAATATTCGATTTTCTCTTGTTTGAGCTTGATGCCAACCCGTTGGCATCTAGCTAAAAAGAGTTCCAGATTTTTGTCGTGTTCGACTTTGGTACGACCGTGGATCAAAACATCGTCAGCTATGCACATGACACCGGGTAGGTTCTCAATCGCTTGGATTAGTCGTTTTTGGAATATTTCGCTGGAGACTTTCAATCCGAACGGTAGACGAAGCCAACGGAAACGACCAAAAGGTGTCCCAAATGTCGTTAACAAACTGGACTGTTCGTCCAGTTTTACATGCCAGAAAGCAGAGGACAAATCTACCTTGGTAAAAAAACAAGCGCCGGTTAGCTGAGGAAGAATGTCTTCCAATAAGGGAAGTCGAAAATACTCCCTTCTTAATGCTGCGTTTAATGGTTTCGGGTCGATGCAAATTCTCAATTCGCCGGATTTCTTGCTGGCTATAGCGACCTGACTAACCCAATCGGTTGGCTCGTCTACTTGCTGTATTACTCCTAGATCTGTCAGCCGTATGAGTTCCTTTTCAAATGTCTCTTTTACGGAAAGTGGCAAACGACGAATGGGTAACACGACTGGTTTCGCGTCTGAATCGATGCTCAATTTACAGACTCCTGGAAAGGTTCCCAAAGTACCATCAAAAACACTGGAGTATTTTAGACACATGTTGGTCAATGGCGAGGTTACGTTATGTACCCAGTTAAATGTTACCAATTCCAGCGCTTCGATTGCTTCAATTCCAAGAAGGGGTGGGAAATTTTCTTTGACCACAAACAAAACTTGTTCGATACGTTTGTCATTATTAGGGTTGCGTAAGATTGCTGTAAACTTCCCTGTAGGTGTCACCGTTGTTCCATTCCACATCTGAAGCACGAGGTTCGTATTCGTCAGTGGTTCGTTTGGGACGCAGGACCGAGGGACGAGACTGACACCTGCACCTGAGTCCACCTGGAAGTTTATTGTTATCTCATTCAGTTCAATTTCGGCAGATCGTATACCCTGGTGCGGTTCGTTCACTCCAACCGCACACACTGAGTACCTTCTAGGCTGAGTTGCCTTTGTCACACCTGGACCACTCTTGCAGCAAACAGAGAAGTGATTCGCTTTACCGCACTTTGTGCAAATTTTCCGCCAGGCTGGACATTGTTCTTTCTTGAAGCCATGGGTTCTTCCGCAGAAAGTGCAGCCTGCTGGAGGGTTTCTTGGTTCTTTGACCATCACGCGATTGACATCCTCTGTCGAGTGAATTTTGAGGGCTTCGGCCTTTCTGTCGGCTGCCTCTTCACTTCGACACATGTCAGTGCATTGTTTGAGCGTCATCTGAGGATCCCTCAACATTCTCTTGGTCAAATTGCCGTTTCTCATTCCGATAATTAACCTATCTTTGATCAGTTTGTCATGCATGCAGTTACAGAAACCGCACGTTGTGGCCATGGATCTCAGAGCTTGAATAAATTGATCTACGGATTCCCCAGGTTCTTGGACGCGGCAATTAAATTTATATCTTTCGAAAGTGTCGTTCGTAAATCCCAAACAATAACATTCTAATTTCTTCATCACGTTTTCCCAGTCTTCTGGGTCTTCGTCTGCCTCATACGGAAATGTGTTAATGGAGCGGACGGCCTGCTCCCCGATGGCATGTCGAAACATCGCCATCTGAAACTCCTTCTCGGCTGACGACAGTCGAGCTAGCGTGCGGAAATCTTGAAATTGCAACTTCCACATTTTCCATCTTTCTGGGAGTCCTTCATCCTCATTCATGTTCAGCTGGGACGGTGGTCGGAGATTCAATCCCGCCATTGGGCTCACACCCATCCAGTCCGGGTTCTTCATCTCTGTCACCATGTAGAACAAGTCAGGTTCAGAGCAAGATGTGTATTCACTACACCGCGCACAACATCTCATCTAGTCTGTTATCGATACTATAGATATAGGTCAATGTCAAACAATCTGATTGGCCAATGCAAATATGGCGTACACGATTGGCTGCACTCCACCACATACCCTAATCAGTTTGACTTGTCACTCAGTTGTTCCCATTATTTTGGATACGTCTTCTATCTACTTTTACGTATACCTTTTGTACACACTCGTTACCGTCACATCTTCTTTCAGTGATACCATATTTTGGTTATTTCTTGCTGTGTGATTGATTGAGCCACTACAAATTATTGGCCAATTAAAACAAGTAGAAGTAAGAGGATGTCGCAGATTTCTGCCGCAAAACATTTTAAACCATGGATGAATTATACCCTGTCCCCGACGATCGCGCGGAATCACAAACGACGTTCTGGAATCGGAGGAAGCTACTCGGAGAAAGTGTGGAGGGCTATGCCAACCAGCTGAGAGTGTTCGTTGCACGGGCATTTCCGGACGCCCCGAAGGAGACAAAGGACTTGCTGGTGTTCGAGAGATTCCTCGAAGGTATCGGAGACCTTGCAACTCGACGACGCTTCATTCAGGAGCCGCCTGCAGACTTGCCGTGCGCAATCCGTCTGGCCCGGTCATTCGCGAAAGCAGCTGAGTTAGTCCCAGAGCGAGACGGAAATTG
>QNGE01004939.1:8956-51994 GCA_008508345.1 Paragonimus westermani | reverse complement strand
GAGTTTAGAATTTTGGGGACGTCGGAGGTGATCTCACTACATACCGCTGTGGCCAAACGTAAACGCCATGTTGACTCATGCTAACTGAGGCAGTGAAGAAAGAGACGTACTTTTTACATCACAGTTGTCACCAACCGTCCACTTTGTTCAGGCGATCCCTACCTTGTAAGTTCAATTTGGAAACAGTAATGAGGTTCATTTTCAATTTTTTGTACCACTACGGCCATAACTTTTCAAATGGTTGTGGAATTACAAACTCTGTCTGATTATTGTTTGTCAACGTTTTCAACAGCACCTGAGTTCATTGAGGATCGCCTGTATCTTCTGTGGTTGCAAGCGACGAAACGGAGAAGCACCATCAGTACCATATCGTCAAACTTAGGAGGCCGAATGCTGTATAGACAGATTAGATTCTTAATGTGGAAGCAAGCTGTGTCTGTCGCCATGACACCAATGACAACATAGTCAACGGAACAACCGTTACAACAAATCTCCGCCATCCAGGTTTTCAGCCTGAATAACACAAAGTCGGACCCGAAGGCCTGGGGATGCAAGCAAAGATGGATCACTGGATTAGGGCTTGCAAGCATGTGCGAAGCATGCAAGTTAACGTCTCTAGATAATGAATGTACGCGGATTAGGTATGCTTGAATCAACCAATAGGAAACAACACAGTTGAGAGAGAGTTAGCGGAAACAGGCCGGTGGGCGTCTCCATAGTGATGTTTTGAATATTCGAATCAGCGCGCAAAGAGTACAGGGAGTCCTAGGTTGAAAAGCCATCAGGATATGTTTTTAACGTGATTTTGATTGAGAATTTGGACTGGGGGTTCGTGAAAAGCGTAAGCGGTCACCAGCCGAATAGAAAAGGGAATCACTTCGATAGGACAGAGTGCACAAGGATTGATGAAGTCGTGAGAGTTGTCTAGCCAAGTGGAGGAACCCATAACCATGACATTTAAACATGCTCGCAAGTAACTAGCAAACCAGCGATTTCCGCGTTCAGCGCTTCACAATGGCCTTACCACCAGCCGTTAATATGTTTCAGTGATGGCTCACCGTAGTGTTTCAGTGAGCGTGTGAATCAGTAGAGGCCCTCCATCGGTCTGACAACTTGGGGGTTTGACACCTACATCCTTGAACTTCGTAGACCCGAGGAGCACCAGGTACCTGAACATCAGAGATACCGTCTTTCTCATTATTTCCATGCGGCTTGAGTGGTTTATAGGAATTGTTAGCTATTAACATCTTTTTAATGGTCACCGACCAAAACTTTTGAGATCACTAACCGGTTTACTCTTCAGTTCTAGAAGAGGAGATATTTTAAGTTCTATGCGCCGCAAGCTTTGGATGGCATGAGCAGGACACTTAGCGATGTAAACACTCTTGCTCTTTTCAACTCGAGGCCAGCTGTTCAGCTGATTCTTTGAACTCCCACGTTGTGTCCTACTGTAATCTTGGCGCATCAGCAATTTGCTGGTTGCGGTGTACGATCGGTTTCTCTTTACTCCCAGGGGTCATCCACCGCAATATTCGATCACAAATATTATGGTCATCAGCTGCTCTATGCCTGTCCGTCCATTAGACATATTCATCATTTGTTGGAGGTTTGAGTTTCCACCGTTTCAGCGGATCTTTCGCCTCTAAGCTACCTCGTTATCTCTAGTCAGAATATATCATAGGGTGAAACCAAATTTGAGGGAGTGCGCGTCGTATGTTCTACTTGACTATCCGTCGCACTTCTGGACAAACTTGGAGTACCGTGCGGACGGGGTTGGCGCTGTTTGAAAACAAGGGTTTCAACGATAGTCCTGTGGAAGGAGACGAGGATGACCAGCAGGAGGCGGAAGCTCATTGGGTCATGCACAAAACCCACACAGGCGTAAACCAAATGACGCTAACAACGTGGCAGCACGCTTTGTTACACAGTTTAAGTTAAATTTCTCTGCGCCCGCTAGTTTTGACTGCATTCTATACAACTCCCCTGTTCACAGAGCACTGCAACTGGTGCTCTACAGCCTATGTCAACCGGCCAATGTCCACGTTACCGCAGAAAATTGAAGACTTGTTCGACTTTTGCCAGTTCTTGATCCTGACACATCTTTATCCCGATAAATTTTCATCCTGGCGTGGTCGCAAACTATGTGACAGACAAACCGGCCGGTTCTATTTAGTAAGGTCATCGTTCGCAGAAGGTGAACGAGGAACACCTGTGAAGCCCAACAATAACACCAACAGGCATACGGTGTGCTTGTACTCGTCGACTATACCGCGAGACCGTAAGAAGCAATATCCTTGTCTCAAATTGGTGCATGAATTGTTACCAATGCGTGTGTCGAACGCTGGGCTTGCCAGCAGGGCGTGCCAGGGCGGTTACGCTCTGATCACGGACCCACCTATGAGAGGAATTTGTTGCAGTAGATTTGTTCGAATCCTGGAAAACGACAAAATCCGGGCTACCACTTACCACCGCCATGGCAACGGGAGTATTGGCAGAATCAGTCGCTCATTCTAACAGGTACTGAAAGCATATATGTACCGGGACCTGCCTCAGTGATGGCTGACAAGATCACAGTACGTGCCAATCCACCGCAGCTGTTTTCATGCGTCCACCAAACGGACGCTTCTTTTCCTGTGGAGCAGCTAAAATGTCCTCGGCCAGCCAAACGCAGCTGACGGAGGCGGAATATGTATGTAAGTTGGTCAACCCTCTGCGGTTGGCAAAACGAATGGCCCAAACGTATTTGCAGACTGTACGCCGGTGTCAAAAATGATAACTTGGCAGAACGTGTTTGTGGCCCGTATGAGACCTGGAACAAAGTGTCGTTACACAAGCGGACTGCCATTTGAATGTTCCCACAGGACTGCAGAGATAACAAAAGGTCGGTAGTCATAGAAAATATATCTGTTGCTGCTTGCATATCAAAGACCCGGGATTCCGGACTACTATGCGTATGGTCATTCATTATGACTGAACACCAGCTATGACCACTCAGAAACAGGTGCGGGCAAGGTCCGGGAGATAATGTCACAAGTTAAAGTTTCATCGGAATGTGGCCGAGGCGTGGTGTCGAGGATACTGTCTCAAGTGATATGAGATGGCGTGAAGTAAAACCGATGATGGGAGAAAGTATGCCGTACCTTCTTAGACCGCAGACAGTTATTGCCTTTTTCCATTGAGTTCCAATGTCGACGGTTGGCACAGTCTCTGAATGAGTTGTCCTAGTTAGGGAAGAGCCAGCTCATTGATCCATGACGTAATTTGCCTTAGTGTTCTTTGAACTTTCCTTGATCTTGTGGCGGCATTGCTTGTCCTCGAGGACTGTTACTGGTGAACTCTCGTACTTTCTCTTGAAAGGTACACTACAATACAGTCCCCTCGCACAACTGGACGCCTTGATTTCATAGCCCCATTTACAACAGACATCCGACGCATTGATGGACATTCCAACACAGCTGCCGATGAGTTCTCAGGACTACACGCTGAGGGCGGTTCTAGACCGCCAGACGTAAGCCCTGGTAAAGATTCGGCAACTCAAGGGTAAGACTCTGAAATTCAATCTGTTTGCATTTCACCTAAGGTTCCTGTATTTATTTGTATTCACTTGACTCCACTGTCCATAACGAGTTATTTTATCCGGTGCTCACCATAATTATGGCATTTGGTTATAATCAACTCCGATAAGCATGTGGTTAGACATACTCGCACTTGAGGTCGGGTGATGAGATCAAGATAGCAGATTCTCGTTCTTTTCCCGAGCAAACCATTGTAAGCGCACTTCTGGTGGTACTACTGATTATGTGAGCCCGGAGGAGCAAAATGTGAAGGACACCAAAAGGGAATCACCGACTTCGACTTGGGTGGGAATGTTTTCTTACACACCGGACACCTCTACCGATAACATCTCAAAGCTGACTTGTCCATTTTCTAGAACATTATGATCCTACACGTGTAACAGGATTGGACTGTACCCCGTCCGAGTGATTCTACCTTTGGGAGGTATTTGCGTCCGCACTACACGCGAACCCAACCGCGTTCTGAACGACAGATTAGGAGTTGCAGAATGGTTACACTTCCAGGTGAACCCACAGACACCCCACATCGGAGTGAGATGCAACTTGAGACAAGGTGAATACTCATTTTCAGACAACCCTGGGGAACCTGAAGTTAACGTCGGTGGTCTAAATAATAAGTCGGGGCAGAATGAAACATAATAAAGCCTACAGATAATTTTCGTTGGAGCCTTACGCTGATGAGAATATTGACCAAGAGACGTCATAAACAGAGCGCGTAGCACCACGCTTTTCCCACAACTTATGGTTGCGGATGTACATGGAAGTGGGAGCAAGCATAATCGTTATAGAAAAGATGGAATATACGAAACGACACTTGTCCTCGACAAAGTCAGAATTCTCTGATTAGGTCAAGCGAATGGGTGGGTAAATGCAACGAATATTTGAGAGTGACGTCGTACATACATTGAACCCGAAAAGCATTAGCTTCGAACCACCTTGGTGACCGGTGGTCAGACAACCATACAACGTCAGGAGCCATAACAGTTGGTCTAAAATTTGAGTGGTAACAAGGCAAGACATCTGGGAACATACAGGTAGGCCGCAGCGAAATCTGACGTTGCTTAACGTACCGATTAAAAGCGTCAGGACCATGACTATCGGTTTCAATTTCTCTGATAGAGTTGTGGCTGTATAAGTACAGGGAATTGCAAGTGAGTGTCAACACCGGGCTCACAGTGGGTTCTATAGGGTGGGGATTGCTCTTAACGGAATACATATTTGTTCATGAAACTGATCGATAAGCCACACTTTCCAACGATGTTGCAGTTAACTTCAGCGATGCACTTACTATTAAACTAGCACATGATTTTTAATTCGAAGAAGTTAAAGAGTAGACCTCGAGTTGACCGGCAATGGCGTTTTGTGCATCATTTCAAGGCTCTGCAATATCGACACGGGTAAATAAAGTAACGTAATTCACAGTAAGCTGCAATATCCTCCGTTTCGACCACCTCGTTTGACCTCCTTTGGAAGTGGTGTAACTGAAGTCCGCAACATCCTGTACCGCGCTCTACCCTGAATCGTGAAGAGATTTTGAACGGTAAGTTCTGTGCGGACAAGGAGGCAATGGACGTTGTAGTATGTGCTCAACCACCAAAGACATCAGCAGCCTCGTTGAAAAGAATGACAACACGATGTAAGCCGAAATCTATACTCCATCCATATCTCCAAAACGCAGCTAAATTGAGCATCCTCATTATAGCGGAACGTATACCCCTTCTGAAAACGAGTTTATAAGGTATTATAAAGCAAAATAACACCCACAGTGAGCTACCGTTGCGAAAGTATTGAAATATTTTTCCATCACAAAACTTGTACTTCAGGCATTTTCTGATGTACTCCACTTTTGTCGCCATTTTCAGAAGTAAATACAAACGAGAATTCGCACCGAAGTAGTTTTTTCGTTGGAAAGAAGTTCGTATCTTACACCTGCAAATGAATGGGTCTGCATATTATCTTGGGGTTCACCTGAGTGACCTAGTGGAGAAGTCGACTATATTCTCAAATAATGACCTGCTTTTCTGTTTGTTCGTGCAGCCACTCAAAACTACTGCTCGGATCTGCCTTCCACTGTATGGTTCCGCCGTTCTGCGGCTATCGAAGCGGCTGCAATCGCATTTTAATAGTTGATGGTAACTTCCAAACACTCCTAATTCTCGAAAGCTGGCAACTGAAACTATTGTGGTGATCATCCCTTATAACTCCCAACTTCTGTCAGTGGAAAGCCGCACACAGGTTTATTGATGGCGAAACGATCCACGATTTTCATTGGTCACTTTTATTCCATTGCCTCATAGTCCCCGCCCATACAGTTGATACAGTTGCCACTCGCGCTTCTAACGATGTGTACATATTCAACCAGACAATACTTCAGTGTGGTAAACTGAAATTATTTCCATTTCTGTAGGTTTTCGGTATTTCCCAGGTGTATGAATTCCACTCGCAATCCGCATCTTTGCATAGATGCGAGTTTCAGTCCATATGCGATCGCTTCTTGCGCATGCTATAATCGCCGCTAAGTTACACGGCTATTCAGCGCCTCTGTGGAAATCTTAATCGTTTCGATTCGTGTTAGTATCTACGCACGCACCTAACACCGTTCAGCAGCTCAGCCTACTCTAGCACAGGGTTCAGTAGCCAATGCGGTCATAGTGACCTGCCTTGGCACCTAATCCTCTCAACACGTTACTGTCGGCCAACCGGATAAACACCTAGCTTAGTTTAATATCCGGGAGTCGTTAAATTTAGCGGTTTTGGATTTATTGGTCACCTATCGAACACATTTACAAACATGTTGCTCCCGCGGCCGTGAACAACAGGGTGCACACCTAGAATTTAACCTCCTTCTCAACTCAGACCATTAACTTCTGCCGTAGCATCATTTATCGATAGATTGTTCCCGCCCAAGGTTTCTGGAATGACACATTCATCAGATATATCAACGTGTTCTTTACTTCATTTGTACTACAATCTCCTCGTCATTAAGGACTTACCCACAGACAGTCTCAGCTGCTAATCCATACGCGTGCAGTTTTAACTCGGCGTACTGGCATAGGACTGTGCTGCGTCTTAAGCACTGCCTAAACTTACTAATACAAAAGGAATACTATTAGCTTCAATGTGTTTGCTACACGGTCACTTCTGTTCGCTCGTCGGCACTCCATCATCCTCGATCGCCAGTGGTTCCTCAGTTTTGTAGCACCACATCAAACGCTTTGCCAGGCCATATGAAATTGTTCGCCCACTTTTGCGGGAAATCAATCACCTTGTTTATGGAAATCATTGATATCTCCAGGCCCACCGCGTTTTGAGCTAAACCACCGCAGAGCTACCACGGCCGGCACAAAACCTACGCTACCTGCTTCATTTCAGTCTATGTAGCATTCACACGCATGACCTGCCTGAGGGTGCGTCAGTTTGGACATCGCGGAAAATTTTTAAGCGTTGTTATTAATCCGTTTTTGATCTTTAATCCATATGTGTTCACCGCACAGAATCTTTCACACAAGCCAAGTTCTAGATTTCCATGCTGGGACCCAACACTTATCTCATGCTTACTAATATTTGGCTCACCTCAATGTGGTTTAAAAACCGTTATGAAAGAATTTTCAACAACCCTTTAGAAAGCAACAAACCATTAAAAATGTGGCGTGCGTTCACTTTTTGTTCAAGGTGAGTCAAGTGATTCTTTCGTCCGTCTTGCTTCTCGCATGCTTGTCCGCGTTTCAGGCGTTTTGAAACCGGTGAACGCGTTTGTTGAACCACGGGGGAACTCGCCGGGAAACCGCGTAACGGAAGCCCCTCTCTCTGGTAGGCCGCAGCCCAACCCTTCTCTTTCTTCTTTCTTTTCTTGAATGCTGCCGTTGGTTCGAAGCTGGGCCAAAATTAGCTACTCACCATGTTTCCAAACGTTACTGGGGACATAAGGTTTGTTTCCGAACCATAATGTGTCCTTCGTGCTCCGTAACCTTGGGGCTTCATTTCGATTACTGTTAAGAAATTGTAAGTAAACAAGGACCGAGCGCATACCCACTCCTACAGTACAAAGTTTGGGTACACACAAACAAGGTTTCGGCGATGGGGTATGAGGACGGGCGAACCAGGACAGAACCACATTCGACAAGCAAACGGTAGTTAGGCCTGAAACTGTGTATAATGAACGAATGTTTAGAAAACAATTTTTTGCTCGCGCAATTCGGGTGACTGGGCCAGTCCTCGCAAAGAGGGTTCGCAGTTGTTACCAAAGCAACTTTACAGTTGATCAAAAGGATTCACAAGAGTGGAACAGTTTCAAAATGCTTACTAAAAAGAGCCTATATCGCGAGGTATTATCGTTTCTCCCGCCGTCTTCAGCTACCAACGTGAAACATTAGGATAAACAACACATGGGGATGACAACAACAGCAGAAATAGTCAATGACTGGGTTGACGCGAAACAAGGACTGTCATTAGTTCCAGGACATATCAGCTGCGTGATTCACGAGCGTATGCAAATAAGAGGCCGGATGGCTACCATCAGTTAACATTGCTTCGGGGCAAGCAAGTGATTTGGGATTCCGGTTATGCAATAATACGTGAAGTGAAATAGCAGGGTCGACAATGTGGTTTGTTCTGACGAGTTGCTTTGCAACAGATGAAGTAGGACTTAGGCTCAATTGTACTGCTGTCATTGTCTGTTGCGTCCTAGCGTACACCAACCACTTAGACACAGGTTCCGTCATTTTTGTCGTAGGCAGCGATCTGTTTTATCTATATGGACGTCACTGTGACTGCAATTGAGCTGGTATACTTCATGTACGGCAGGAAATTTTAGCTGGTCACGGTTATTAACAAACTTGCAGGGATGAAAGAGGTTGGGAGCGCTGTCCATAAACATTTTTCTTCAAAGGGTTAATCCGTATTCACAGCCAGTAAAGACTGACCAAGTTTGCCGCGAGTACGGTTTGTAAGAAACAGGTCGCCAGAGGCTATTTTTCGAAGGCTCTCATATTGTGGTGGATTGTCAGGTCGGAGGTGCGAGTTTTTGAACGCTCGGCCGAATACCTCAACGCGGGGTGGGAGGTACTTTCAAGAGACTGCTGCGATCGGATCAAGAACAACGTGCGCGACCGGATGATTCATCGCTTGACTGGATCGGACCAACGGGCGAGACAGGGCAGGCGAAATACGACAGACGGCCAGATCGGAGGCGTGGTTTTTCCAACATTTAGAGGAACATCTCAACACGATGTTGGAATATGGTCAAGGCCAACATTGGGTGAATGGCGGACAGCACGAGCAGCCGGACGAGCCATCGCGCCAGGAAATCGGACAAACAGACGAGGAATGGCAAGCGGAAAACCCTCCGATAGAAGGCACCGGTCACACACGTAAACCGGTTAGAAGTGCACAGGACGTGTGAACGGAAACCTGGGGGTGCTGCGGGTTGGAATTGTGACTCATAAACGAGAGAGCGTGTTGCATGTGACTGGTGATTTGGATAATAAAGATCGTGCTTTATTGGACGCCTTTTCGCTACAATATTACAAGCGCGATAAGTTGAAAGTGACAGTCCACTGTGTCTCCTACACATCCTACGGCTGAACTGTGGTCGCTGGACACAAGTGCGGATGCCAATCAGTATGTCAATGGTCGTGACCAACCAAAACGTTTCACCCAACATGAAGTATACCAGCTCAATTGCAGTCACAGTGACGTCCATATAGATAAAACAGATCGCTGCCTACGACAAAAATGACGGAACCTGTGTCTAAGTGGTTGGTGTACGCTAGGACGCAACAGACAATGACAGCAGTACAATTGAGCCTAAGTCCTACTTCATCTGTTGCAAAGCAACTCGTCAGAACAAACCACATTGTCGACCCTGCTATTTCACTTCACGTATTATTGCATAACCGGAATCCCAAATCACTTGCTTGCCCCGAAGCAATGTTAACTGATGGTAGCCATCCGGCCTCTTATTTGCATACGCTCGTGAATCACGCAGCTGATATGTCCTGGAACTAATGACAGTCCTTGTTTCGCGTCAACCCAGTCATTGACTATTTCTGCTGTTGTTGTCATCCCCATGTGTTGTTTATCCTATTGTTTCACATTGGTAGTTGAAGACAGCAAAATAAATGTCAACAACTCGTGACCTACCATCTGCTGTTATTGGTGAAGAAGAAAGTAAGGAAATACAATGAGCGTGGTTTCCAGTTTTTGTCTAGCACACGACCGTGGTTACAATATTAACGCAGGCAACTTCTCTAACGTGCTCACTGATGAGTGTTCGGGGTTGCCTAAATTTAATTTGAAAATCACACACTTTTCATTCACAGAGACGATCTAGCGAGCGCCTTTCAGACAGAAGTCTATTCTGAAGTTTCCTTCACGTTAGGTCTGGCCAGCTGTGCACATCCTTGTCACGGCCCGGGTTACAACACCGAGTATTTATTCACAGGACGACCTCGTTGCCCACTTCACTCTATATCTCAGTTTCACCAGAGTCAAATGATCGCATCTGAACACTCAACCGCTTTTGTTGTAGAAAGCTCTAGCAAGGGTGGAACTCCAGTCCACTGCCTCTAACTTGGGGTGGGTCGCTGAATTTTCTGTTTGAATACATCAGCTACAATCATACATGCATGATGTTTGACTGGAAATAATTTTAACGTGTACTGTTGCGCGGTGTATAACAACTGACGACTGAATGGGCGTAGGTCGGACGATGACCGGCTTCTACAGAGAATACGATTCATCGGTTGTTACATCTGCAGTGTGACTACGGTAAACTGCCCGGCAAACGCCTTATCCGCCTGCTGACGTGAGTTGGGAAGTGTTACGGACGCAAGTCAGGAAGATGGATCAGCTGCGAATATCTTATCTTATCTACCCTCATGAAGAGAAGGGTAGAATTAAAGGACGTCAGTATTTGGCAAGCAGACGGAGAGGGGTGTTATGACCAGAGTTTTCGAAGCGGGGAATCATCCGTTTTCCTGGGTTCAATTGGCTGCTTTGTATGTGGACACTAGTAAAGCGAATTACGATCTCTCAGCTTGATATAAGAATATGGCTAACCCAACTTCTTAGGCTATGAAACTGCAAGTTTATTTACTAAGGCCACCATCAACGTGTCATTTGGGAGCTCAAAAGATATTTCCTGCATGAGGTCGGAAATCTATCTCACAACTTCCGTAAGAATAGAGTAAAGTACATGCGAATATACAAGAGGGACAGTGGACACACGACAGTAGATTTTTCAGTGGTCAGCACGGCTAAGCGAATGCCCACTGAGGAGGGCGACCATAACTATGGGTACTCAGTTCGAGCCGTTAGCCAAGACGTCATAATCATGATCAAAGAAATATATCGAACCTTATTGACCTTACTGGAACACTTTGTGAGCACTACTTAGAGGGATTTTCAAGGAGGTCTCAAACGTCGATCAGAAAAAAACGAAGTTGTTTCAATGGAAGACAACAGTTATCGACGTTACTAAGTGATTCTGAGCAAAGTAATGTGATGAGAACGCCATGGAGCGAACTGCAAATAGAGAATTGCTGGGGCAGTGTCCTGTAACCCGTCCGTTTTGGTCGTGGGAGCGTCATGCGGACAGTGGTAACTCTGGAAAAGGGCGGCTTAACCAGTCCTTTTCCCACCGTCATTGCGCGCAAACTGGAGGGTCAAGGAAAACTGAATGTCTTTCCATCCGCTGCGGAGCGTCACCTTCATTCGGTTTTCTAATAAGCGCCACTGATGTTTTCAACCGATCAGAAAAATCTCTACAGTCAATGATCACCTACCCACCATTGGCTCCGACTAAACCCTATGGGCCCTGAACATGGCGCCGGTTTGGTTAAACCCCAGCCCGAGTTTTGAAATACAAAAGCTGAGTAGTCGAATACTGATTGATGTCTAAATGGAACAAATTTCAAGCTCAATAACTCATTTAGACATTTCGAAAACAATAAAATATCCTTAATTAGGTGGGTAAAACAGTAACTTTGGTCCAGAAATTTGTGGAAGTGAAAATAAACCGTGGCAAATATCGACACAACTTAACGAGCTGTGTCAATGGCTGGACTTACGGAGGACGAGCAGTGTTCATGCGACGTTCAATGTTGTTGGGGAGCGTAAGAAGTGTTCCAATCCTAACTGACGCTGCGACGTGATCTGACTGAAGTTCAATCTGACGATAGAATGTTTCATCTGACTACTAGCCACAGTCTTTCTAGGAAGAACCAGCACATGCATGCAGCGGAGTTCAGCCTGCCGTTATATACTACCGGTTCAAAACAATTTACGGGAAGGTCATGTGCAGCGGTTAAGTGAACAAATGAAGTACAGAAGAACGGAATCGCCACCCATGCGTCTGCCAAGATCAGTGAGTAATTTGCCGATGCACCGACAGCTACCGGGGTATCAGCCTGTTGAGCTGCGCAGGCTAGGTACTCGCCAGAATCCCCCTGAACCGGCTGAAGTTGGGCGCTTTGGAGGTGAGTGTTCCCGAGGAGCAGTGTGGATTCCGGGCGAATTGAAGTAAGATCGACCTGGTGTTTGCTGCTCGACGGCTTCAGAAGTACTGGAAAAGTAATCAGCCCCTGTATGCCCTGCTTGTGGACACCACAAAGGCATTTGACTCCGTGAGCCGCTAGGCGCTGTGGACGGTGTTTGGTAAGTTTGGATGTCCAGGTAAGTTTGTCAATATGCTTTGATTGTTGCATGCGGGCATGAAGACGGAGGTGTAATTGTGTGGATCGACCTCTGATGATTCTGATATCGTCATTGGCGTGAAGCAGGGCTGTGTTCTTGTCCCAGCCCTAGGTAGCTTATATTTAACTGCCCTGGTGACATTTGCTTTCAGAACTCTGGAGAGTATAGTGTTGAGGTCGAGTAGCGGACGAACGGGGGCTGTTGCATATCCAACGTTTCGGCGCCCCAACACGGCTACAGACCCCAGGGGTGAGCATGCTTCTGATCGCAGATGACAGCGCACTGCTAGCATTCAGTGAAGAGGAGCCGCAACGTCCGGCTACAGCCTTCGCTTCGGCAGCATCGAAGTTTGGATTGGAGATCAACACAGGTAAGACGTTGNATGGGCGATGACCGTATCCCGAAGCAGTTACTGTACGGACAAGTGAAGTCAGGTAAGCGAAATCCCGGTGGTCAGAAGCGGAGGTACCAGGATGTTGTGCAGGTAAGTCTTTCGCGTTGTAACATTCATTTTAGATGTCGGGAAGATCTGGAGTTGAACCGGACGACCTGGATAAATACGGTTCAGGCGGGCGTCCGAAAGTTCAACGAGCAATTATTGCGCGCTCGCGAGCGGAAGCGTGCGGTACGCAAAGGAACCATCGGTGCCAGAGGTCGCGGCGACGTGGCTATGGGGTTTTGCAATGCGTACGGCTGCGAATGCGCTGGTCGTTTATGGTTAGTAGGTCACCAACGTACTCACAGTACGCCGTCGGCGAAGAGGCGACAAGTACGTTAGGCTCAGGCAGGTCATATCAGTCTATCCATTCTACTTCTGTTGATGACTGCGTCGGACAACATCCCGGTCGCTGACAATTAATCCGCTTCTCTTTTCAGGAACTTCGGTGTTGGTGGTCTTCTATCCATTCTGTTCTTTGGGTTTCTTGATGTATTGTATGATGAATGGCCTGCTTGGCCCTCCATAGTTTGATGAGCATTTTACTTTTCATCCCTATCTTCTCTGGGCTGTACCAACCTGCACTCCTATACTGCAACGCTTCTTGTATTACATTTCACAAATCTTCCTTCTCAGTTTAGATCTCGTCATTGCAGATAAGTGTTTACTTTCCTTATTAGCCAACCAACTGGCTAGCCAGCATAGGTCGGCTGGACACGAAAGCCCCACGGGCACACCTCCCGGTCCTAGTCCTTCGGGTTTACACTGGATATGTGGTGTGTTGGTGGAACTGCAAGTGGTGTGGCGCTAGCCAACTGCGGTGATGGATAAGTGCAGATGTCCTTTGGCTTCGGTCACTGTGACAGGCTAATCCGAATCGGATACCGCCAATCGAGTAATTTGCACTGCACCAACACAAACGTCTCAGTTTATGCATTCGTGGTGCGGGCTACTTAACTTGAACGGCAAAAAATGAAAAACAAAATGGAAATTCTTCATTGTATCAGGCACACTTTGGCAAACGTACACTTGTCTAAGATGCAAGAGTGCACGGCAGCCTTCGCCCGGACAACCTTCAAACGGTCGCTAGGTCACAGGAGAAAGAATACCGTCAATTAGACAAAAACTTTAATTCATAATGGTAGTTTATTAAAGCGATACCAAGTCAATAATTGGGAAAACCAAAATTTCTTTTGTTTATTCACTTATTATCATAGCGTGTCAATCCCAAAAACAGAATCTACTCGGCGATTCCGTGATTGATTTATGGGTGTAAGACCTATTATCCACCTTCCTCAGGTGAATACGATTGTTCTTCTGATATCACAAGGGCGTCAGAGTTTTTGAGATGCAATGATGAGATAACTGGTTTGGCACAGATTTCTTTAGATACACTGTCAGTGTACAAGCGGTAGACATTAGAATACGTAGAACCTAAACGTTAGTCTACGTTGTGAGGCAAACAAGCGGCTAACAAGGTTTACAGCTTCACCCTAGAACATGCGTTAACGACAGTTGGTGAAAGTTTGTTTCAGTTGGCAACCGCTTTGTGACAAAATTTTTTGGCCGGCTGATTCTTCAGATACCTTTACGATGAGCAATTTTGTGCCACCCCTTAATCGATTTGGACCTACAAGGACAAACGTTTTCTTTTCCAGCCCCATAGAACAAACAAACAACTTAATAATAGGGTCTTTCCGGAGCATGCAGCATTTTGGGAGATAAAAATCTGGGATTTCGTGTCGAGTCTCGTACGGGAATTTCCGGAGAGCTTCAATTGTTTTGTCGAAACTCACCGTACACGTTCAACCGAATCTTTCTCAGAGCTAGGATAACCAACTAGTCTAGCGCGTTTAGGCAGTGGTCGGAAAGAAACACCATAAGCAATTTGGAAAAAGCAAAAAAGACACATGGGTTTCTGAATTCGATGAGCTTATACGAAATAAATCTCAGCGGGCGTTGGTCCTCGAGAATCCTACGCATGAAGGGAGGACACTATTTGGGGAATAACTAAAAAGGGTGGTACAGAAGCAGGCGGATAGTAAAAAGATTAAATTGCTCAATAGAATGAATCCGATCAAACCACAGGTCACATTTCCCAGTAATCCCAACTGGTATGTCCATAGTTATTCATCGATTGTCTTGAATCGCACAATGCCAGAGGTATTGTCGCTAGACCCTAAATTCTGCTCTCAAAGAGTCGAACGAAGCCGAAAATACATGGAGGTTCAATTTGAGGACTTTTATCAATAGCTAGGTGAACTCACTCCATCTTCAGAATACAATGCGAAACACGACATGCCTGCCCTTGTAAACGCCTGCCATAAATACCAAAATACCATAACACCCGGATGCACCCTATTCAAACAAAGCCCTATATAGAAGCGGTGAAAGAGCCACAAGGTTATCATGACATTATCTTAACAAAGCCGGATAAATACGCCGGAGTTGTATTACTGGACAAAGCAAACTATGTTGACAAGGTCTGATCAATCAAAGTTCAAAAAGATGGAATCGGAGAGAGATTAGACAACATCGATTGGCAAGAGCTTGTCCAAACTACTTCCTCAGATGAAACGAAGTGACCTCATTGATGCAGTTATTTCTGAAAGAACCGGACCGACTGGCAGGACCATTCCACGACTATATGGACTCCCCAAAGCCCACAAAGATGGGTTGCCGTTAAGCCCAGTTCTTGACATGAACACAGTCTAGCCGGATGGACGGTTCAAATACTTGAGCCAGTCACAGCAAGATTAACTTCATTCAGCCTAAAAGATACATTCTAGTTCCTGGACTTTGCCGACTCTGAACATTAAGAATCACCATATGATTTCCCTGGATGTCATCTTTATTCACAAACGTGCCGCTTTAGGAAACAGTGGTATACTTATACAAATAAGTAGAAGAGGAATCAATTAAAAGTTGATATTTCGGTCACAAATCGGAAGCTGTGATTGTTCCGCACACACAACTTCCAAGTTCAGTTCAACGGTTAAGTATAGACAGAACAGCAGAGTAATTGTGGTGTCCCCGCTAGGTCCGTTGTTAGCAGACGTATATGAGGCCAAAGTAAAACTTAATCAATTAGAACCCACGATTTCCGAGCTACCCTTCTATAAAATATATGTAGAAGACGTATTCGGTGTGATCAAAGACTCCACTGATGCACAAGGCCTCTTACTGGCATTTATTCGTGCACGCCTGAATATACAACTTACTCCGAAGGAGGAGAAAGATAACGGGCTATCCCTCCTTGCTGTTTCATTGGAGTGCAGACTGGGCGGTTCCCTACAAGGATCCGTTCACAGAAAAACGACACGGACGGGACAGTACACTAACTTCTTAAGCTTTCTTTCATCGAAACAAAAACAGTTCGATTGGCTGCCTACTACAGACGGCAAGAAGGATATGCACAGCAGACACCATAGATAAAGAACTACAACGAATTCGAAGGATGTTGAGCCAGAATGGATATTCAGAGAGATTTATAGAGGGGAATATGAAGTGCAAAGATAATCAATCAGCGACAGAAACAGTAAAGAAATAACTCATTTCTATCGGCCTGACATTTACAGACGATGCAGCTAGTGAACTGATCATTCGCAGGCTAACAAATGTTTTGGTAAGTACCTACAATGCCGCACAAATGACCATATCATTCAAGAGCCGACTGGTATGGGTGTCACATCTAAAGATAGGTTATCGAAGTTTTCCTCGTCATCCTGTGTTTATTCTATCACCTACTGTTGTCAAGCAGGTTAATTTGGAAAAACTAGTCAGTGACTGTCAGACGGGATCCTCGAGCACCTTTCGAAATGGCCACGTAATGGTATGACGGAACCAACCTCGAGTGCTATCGGATCTCATCTGATAGACACGGGTCATCCGATTAGGCCCGTGACAGCGTGCAAAATCATTTACACCGTGTCCCAAGCCCATTCCCGGGTTGTCAGAGCGAGACTGTTGTCGACGTCAGAGGCGATTGCTATCAAACTCCACACACCCCAACTATGCGCCCAAAAGAAATTCATACAGGCCCTGCATCTCCTGTGATCAACTGTGTGTAAGCCGCCTGAAACTCAGTGGCACAGTGACCCGAATAACACGTTATCAAAAATGGGCCATAGAAGCACAACAAATTTGCACACATACACAAACCTACCACCACCCGAGTAGACAGTCTTCCACAGTTCTCATGACTATCACCACCACGCATTACCATGCTTTTGTCTGATATATAAACCTGACGAATCTCTTGTAACTGTGTATGCCTGATTAGAATGACCAAAAACAGTTGTTTGCAACTTCCACTTCTTATAAACACCATGACCAGGTTGGGAAGACTTCATGTCATTTTTGAGGGAACGTCTGTTTTGTTATGCCTAATACAGCGAATTTCTTTTTGGCCGCTTTTTGTGATGAAGTTCATACTGTGTAATAAGTATACTGTAAGAATCGTCACCAATAGACATGTATGCACACTTATCATGGTTCAGGAGAAGACGGCACTGTATCGGGGTCAGCTTGTACAGTGCTGGGATCGTGAAACTTCCAGATTTCCAATTCAGCTCCATAGAGAAAAAGGTGGTTGAAAATACTTCCCGGTAAATCATTGATATAAGTTGATATAAGTTGAAAGGCAGGACCTACTGTTATGCCCGTTTAGATGGGCGTGAAAAAAGGAAGGTGAGAAGCGGCTTCAACAAGAAAGGCTCTATCATTGTGAAACGATAAGATTAAGCGTTACTTATCATCCCTGATGTCCTAGGCCCCAATTTTTTATGAAGGTCGAGGTAAGTGACGTCGGATATAGGACAGTGACCTCTAGCGCCAGTTGAAGTATCCGCAGGAACGTCACATTGGTTGCACGGAAATTATTTGGTAGGAATCTACACCGAGATACGGGGATAACAGCATTATTCAACAGTTAACTGAGAAAAGCTCGTCCAAGAGGACATTTCGAGATTTTGCAAGGAATACTTGTTTGGATAATTGATTGACAGCCGACAGAACGGTGCCGATCACCCTACTTATAATTAGGGATGACGATGGTCTACTCCCATTCCTTGGGAAGGATACAAGCCAAAAAGTAGACGGGAAATGTTAGGACACTGCTTGGCAAGTACAGAAAACGCTTTCTTCAGCATCCGTGGATGCATCATGTCCAAGGACACTGAACTAAAGGGGTTACACATAGAAATTGATTACTGAATGTCACGCGCTGGGATTTCTGCACACAAAAAGGCCTCTCAAGTACCCCTGAGGTTAGACAACGAGCAGAAGGTGATGAATCACAACTGTGATCGAAAACGTGGTGGTTCCTAAGTAATTTGGCGATGACGTTGACTTCGAAGGTGACTTTAACGTCCGACTGCCGCAAGGACTGTGCTAAGTGTTGGTTCCAGCGACGGTGTCATATGTATTTGAACGGAAAGTTTTTGCATGAGCATTTTTGGCGGGTCTTGGAGGTGATCTCGAGGGATTTCCGGTTTGCACTAGTTACAGATCGTGTGAAACGCTTTGGTGTTCTGGCTTATCGGATTGTGTCTGGTTGGTAACCAGTCACTTATGAATGTTGAGAAGTCGGCCAATCCCTCTTGGGCGGAAAGGCGGGAAAACTTCATCAACTTGCACGGAACTTCTGATAAGTCAACCTTACACAACCTAAGGTTTTTACGTTGGTAGTCAGAAACAACTAAATTTTCCTCCATCTATGGCCACATGGATTAAGTTCTCGCGCTACTAAAGCCGGCCGACCAAAATTGCGGACCAGCTGCTTCTTTACAGGATGCAACCTGCATCAGCACAGGAGTTCAAAGGACGGGATCAAATGATCACTATGTCACAGGGGAGGCTTGATACTAGGTTCATCCACGTTGTGACCATTTTTGTGATTACGAGACCCATCAAAGAAGAGGTCTGCTCCGGATAGTACCTTGTAGCAGACCTCACTCTTTGTATCTAGACTGCCGTTCGCACAAACTATGCCAGAGATGGATCAATGCTGCATTCTGGAGCTTGCGGAGCGTATTATGCCCGAGACGCTTTGGGGGAGGAATTAATACCATTCATATAGACCTCATTTTTAATTATCTCCGATATCAACCATGAGAGCTGTGAGAGCCAAAATGTGAGGATTATCAATGCACACTCCCTGCCTCACATTTGGACGTTCATTCGTCAGACTAAGACAGCTGACCTATGTGAGACCTGGACCCATCTCATCACAGGCTGACCCCAGAGGAGAAACAGGAGGAAATGAACAATGAATTCATGGTTCCCATATGAATGAGAAGAGGGTTTATTACAAATGCATGTCTTTTCTCTGGGCTGCTTGCACCAACCACTCTTTTGGGGCGTTTCAGAGTGTTCGTTATACGATGTTGCCTTCTACGTCACATTGACAACTTCCGCCTAGGTAGGGCGGGACTGATGACGTGAGTGTGATCGAACGTTTGCATGACAAACTTAAGCACCCTGTTTGATGTCCGTCCGTTTGACACAACAACCTTATGTGTTTGTTGCATGAGTGCTGTCTACCCCCTAGTGTGGCCCGTATTTTAAGTGTCTAGGGAACGTTGTCCGTCCCTGTGGAATTCATTGACAATGCTTCCTGCTAGGAACACGCCGAAGAGCACGCTTTTCGGCTAGCGCAAGGTTTCAGTTTTCATTTCAATGGGACCAACCTGGCGCTGAACAAAAATGTGGAATATGCTTCTGAAACTACACGACGCGAAGATTAATTCAAGGCTTTGTGATTCAACATCGGGTGCCAGTCGTCATTCCCTCGACCGACCCCCAAAAACAAGCATGATTGCTGGGGGCAACGTAACGCACAAAAACCCTTCTCGGAGTTGACCGTCCTGAAAACCAATAAACCAGCCGCAGAAGGTTCGTTGTCCCAAGAATTTGGGATGGAACCAGCCTGCTGTGGCTGTCTACTGTGATCCAGAAGGCACTTCTTTGGTCCCCATTAGGCATTTCTGTCAGTGGCCCAATACCACCGCCCACATTACCCTCTCTTAAACTATGCACCAAACAGGCGGATGTGTTCATCTTCCTGTGGGTGAAAGCTTCCAAACACCCTCACAATAACTACAATTCAGCAGTGACGCAGATATCGTACGTTACGACACCAAGAAGTCCGGTCGGGTGTTCCGTGGGGTCGCTGGCGTACGCGCATGCGGATATGTCTCGCCCACAACCGCCAAGCAGGGCCGTCAGAACAACTCGGCAGAACAGATCGAGTCCAAATCACTACCCTCCTCAAGTCCAGGTCTTCTTTCCAAGCTCTTTCTTGCACTTTCCCTTCTCCTTTTCTGCGAAATCCAATGAGTAATTGGCTTTCAAATGGAGGTACTAGGAATGTTTGATTTTGTTCCGAAAATTACCGGGAATCAGATCGTTACACTGAACCCGTATGTTCGCTTTTATGGAGACCTGGCTCACGGGTGACATCAGACACAATGTGATGAATGTCCCCAGCTATTCAGTTCACCGAGCTGACTCCGCCCGAGAGAGTGTGGGGTTTCGCGATTTATCTTTCTGCAGCATTTTCCAACACCCACCGTTATCGATGGATTTCACCTCGCTGATAAGTGTAGCATTCTGTTACTTCAACTAGCGTCACATTGCCAAGACTCATTGCCAGTAGAGGTAATTTATCGTCCTCGCTCATTCGATGTCTCCAATGACGACACTCTTCTCGTGAACATGGAAAACCTCTCAGGACCACAACGCTTCACTAACCTGCCTATAATGGGTGGCTTCAACGCAGACAATGTACACTGGGCATCAGTTTCATCAGTTGACTGGGCATGTCAACGCCCCAACACGTCATCGATCTGATCAGACTCCCTCTTCACTAGGTTGAGTCATCACTAATGAGAGCCGCCTGGTAGACAGTGTTGATCAACCCACCAATTGAACACAACGACCACACCTTACTGACATTTGGCTCCATCTGTTACTGCTTACATCAACTAGCAAAAAGGTTCACAGTCCAAAATTAGACTCAGGCTGATTTTCACGGCCTGAGGATCCACAGAGGTTCACCTCATCTCAGGTAGAACTCCGTGGACCGGAACTACCGTGCGTTTTGAAGCGCAATTTAGAAGTCAGACGACTTATCAGTAACGCGCAGAATACACCGTTCCCATTTATCCGCGAAGCATAAGCTTGCGGGAAACTTGGAGGACCTAAACGCGTTCCGGATTGTTCGAAATGGCTGCGGGCTGAAAGTCCAATAACACATCAGTAAAGGGCATCCTCAGAGCCAGCGGGTACAAAAACTCACTTGAGCATACGCGACGACTAAAGATTAAAAAACCTTGGGCCCTTTCTTTGCAACTACCCGATGGAGAGACTCCATCTGACTCGTTAGTTGTGGCCGAGTTATTCAGGGGTACCACTCGACTGTCTACAACGCGGGATCGCCGCGTTGGCATCCTATCTCACATTTGCAGAGATTGCGGCGTCTACTCGTCACCGCTGATTTTTCTGTTCTACATGTTGAGGATCATTTATTCATGTTTCATTCTCACAGTGCAAGCGTTTATTGGTTGTTCGGACAACGTTTAGTCTGCTCGCAACTTCTATAGGTGGACTGGACCCGGAACAGTCGCGTCTGTAAGCAATTAACGTCCATAAAATCTGAGCTTTTCGAACAACCGTTTCAGATCCAACAGGGAAGACGGCCGTATTGACAGGTTTCTTTATAATAAGGTTTTGGGCACAATGAGCATTTGATGAACTAAACAGATCAACATAACAGATATCCCTGATATTGAGTCCACCAAACATGAAGGATCCGAGGTTAACGGATCACATGAATATGATCAAATGCAGCGACCGCCTAATGGAAGGGCGATCAAGCACAGATAAATCCAGGGTATCTGTGAACCAAGGCCTCGTTGTGCAACATAAAAGAGGGAAATCTGCGCGAGAAAAAGCTTCCACAAGCAAACAATATCATGATTTATTGATACACCAGAGTTAACGTTCAATGGTTAGATGACTTATCACGCGCGTATCTTGAATATTCGTCAGTCCTTGCAAGAAAGGCTCGTGATCACTGTCAAGAAGAATTACGATGTGATGAGAAGAAGTACCAACAAGAAGGGAATAAGTGAAGACAGAAAATGTAGTCACCGACCTCAAACACTTATCCAACCATCTTTCCTCTTCCACCCAACATGGGTTCCTGCCTGACCGGTCATGCATAACAAGCAGGTTTATTTTCATGGATAGCCTGACGAAGGTCATGGACTATAGCCTCATCTCAAATGCTATCTTCTGTGATTACATCAAGGTTCTTAACCGTGGCTCACACGGCCCCCTGAAACACAATCTGGAAGCCCATGCGATTCAAGAGGAGGTTCTTCGCTGGATTGCCTCTTTTCTTGATGATAGAACTCTTGTAGTTAAAAACGGAACAGATATTCCGATTCCCTTTTTCAATTTCGCGAATGTTCCTTAAGGGTCAGTCCTAGGTCCTCCTCTGTTTCCTTCCCACAGCGACAAATTTCTGAACAGCATTTCTAGAGGCGCCCATATAAACGCTGACTACCTAAAAATCTGGAACGCCACTGGTCCCAGTGAACTTGTATGTGTCACTTTGACAGGACACATGGTTGACACACTCTGTCTGTCAACGTTAATAACCGCGTATACACGTCGCATTTTACACCTCAGATTAGTTTGACCACTTGTCACCATTCAACCTACAATAGGAACTGCAATGTGACCTGGATAAACAACCGTGTTCACTCATTTTGCACCCGAAACGGTTGGCAGTCCCAACCAGTCCGGCACCGCAGGTGTCTGTACAATCATGTCTCACCTCCTTCCCCTCTATACGCACGCACACATTACCCCGCTCATGGTTTGGTACTGCCATGGTCACGATCACGGTCAAACCAAAAGCCACCAGGTCCTCACAGGTGTTGACAGAAGTATAGTTTTGAAACATGGAGACAACATCGTCGCTCGGACTGGTGGGTACAAGCAAGAAGATACATGGTCGTACAGAGAGGACTTTGTCTCCGAGGGCTTTACATGCTTACTTAACACATCGACCCGTCCCTCATACATACCCCGCAAGTCCCCACGTGTTTAAGCAGTGATCTACAACAAACATCTTTACAGTGCTTGCCGGATTTTGATAAGTCCGGACAGATGGATCTTGACGCGATTAAGAGCTGGTCGGGCGATTGGAGTCTCCCACCAAATGATAATAAGTGTGCTTACATGTCCCTCAACGAAAATTCTGGCAACGTCTCCGTTATCCATTATGCGTTTAGCTCAGTAGATATCATGAGGAAAATGCTGGGCATCTGGTTGTCGTCTAGCTTACTCTTCGCTCATCACCATGAGCTGGGGGCAAAAGAGGGATTTGCTGCTCTTAAGACAATTGAGCGCACCTTCCCCACATAGACAAGGAAGCGTTTCAAGCAGGTCGTGTATACTGACCTGCAGAAAGTCATATTACCTATTGATCGAGTTTAGCGCGTGGCTAGTCACGGACCCATCAAATGTCATATATTGGTCTTGGATAGGACTTCTTGTTCTGCACCTACTCAAATTTTGACGGCCCCGCGGCATACTAATATCCACACACATTTTCTTCAGAGCAGGTCTCGTAGAACAGTCGGTTATCGTGTCGAATGACGACGGCGGGCGAGGACATGACTGGAAGCTTTTCAAGCTTCGTCCGTGGGCATTCCTTAGACGGCAGTTCTTTTCTCATATGGTTATTGAACTTTGGAGCAGCATGCTTTCCGAAGTCGTTAGCAACGTCTCTAGGGTACGTCTCAGAGCACTGCTTGGAGCTAATTCACTTAAAATTAGTTGTGCAAGTAATCTTATTTCGTTCTTCGTTTTTTGATGTGATCCCAAAGAGAAGTACCACATCTCGTTTCCATCGAGTGCCTTTCAAATCAAGCGGCACCCGCTCGACAGTGAGCAAAAAACCGATGGTTACCTTGAGCTTCCGCCTCAACTCACGTATCGTCAATGAATCGCAAGTCCGGAACATTTAACCTGAAACCACCTCGTGCCAAGAAGCGCACTCTATCCCGTGAAGCAACTTGATGTTGTGGTGTGAATGGCAACACCAATGGGCAACCGATGTGTTCGTTACTGTGAACGGTATTCTGTTCTGTTCTATTCTGTTCTTGGTACTTTCTGTAACCCCGAACTGCGGTGCTACACCCAGTTTTCAATGACTGCCTCTCAGGTCAGCAGGAAACCACCGGACATCGGAACGAACAAACTGAAGGGATCCGGGTAGATTGGGCCCCCAGCCTCGAACCCGTGTACAAATCGCTGAAATCGCTGAAATACTAGTAGGTACTGGCTAAGACCAAACGGAATTCTTAATTGGGGATAAACTATTTGTGAAAATGCATTTCACAAGAGAACGACGGCTGAGTGAATCTACCCTTCAATCTGTACGATACAGACGAGAGAGGCGGTAATGAATTGTTATTGAGACCGCTTTTGCTGGAAAGGGTAAAAATTTGAATCAAATTTGTATTACCCGCGTTTTTGTGACTTGTAGGAGTCACCCAGGATTCGTATACTTTCCATTACTAACTCCAAGTCAGTAGCCGATTAACACTAATCAACGGGATCTACAATAGCTGAAATGTGTGTTTGAATGCACGAATTTACTTGTGCTACGTGTGTTTGGCCGGGATGAGGTGTTCTACGGCAGTTGTCGTGTCTAGTTTTCTGCTTACTTCACTGGTTGTATGGGGTGCATACAACAGGAAGAAACAGTTTTATCCTACAGTGGTGTATGTAACAAATAACCAGCCCTGTGTTACGGTAGGTTTCAAGGTCTTTCACTTGAGTATCCTTGAGGTTCTCCTGTTCCAGTGTGCAGTCCTCCTCTTTATGTTTGCAAAGGTTGCCAATAGTATCTTTTTCGGACGATTGCAACAAGCCGAGGTGGATGTGAGTCCTAGTGCGTTATCTCATTCCGGTACAGAATTTGGTATCACAGGCTTGGTACTCCTTTTTCGACATGTGCCTCGTGTTTGCTTTTTTCCAAGACGAACTGGGCACAGAATTCCTATTCCTGTTTTCAGTCTTGCTCCTTGTGAGAGCTTTCCATTGGCTGATTGAAGAACGTGTGGAATACGTAAGGTTACTGTATCCCTGTTACATTTGCTGCAGATGGAGCGCACCCCAGTTTTGAATGAACTGTTCCATGTACGGGTGTTGAGTGAGTCATCGTTTTGACGTGTCAGGTTTTCAGGTCTCATATTTATCCTTGGTGTTGTGGATGTTTATTACTTACGAAACGCATATTGGAAACCTACTACCCCTGGACACACTGCCCATTTGGCTGTCGGCGTTGAGGTGAGCTGCGGTCATGCAAACCTTTAGGACCCCTCAGAACCTTATAGTTCCCCCCCTCGATTTTGGCGAATAGCTTTTCTACCACGTTTTTTCATTACGACCACTAATAGTTGGACGGCGCCACCACCATGAGTTGTGGGTACAATAATGTTACCATCTCTTCTGTCAGACGTTCTAAAAATCGTTCGCTGAGGAAGTCCTGTGTTTACCACACTGATGGTGATGTACACTACCACCGCCGTCAACAGAGTTTCACCGGCGATCGATGCTAATGTAAACATGTTTTGCACCAAACATTATATGGGTATTTGCATTTGACGTCACCACACAGGACACTTGTGTTGTATAATGTCCATGTATTTGTATATATGTATACATATATACATGTATATACTTACATAACGTCAGTACTATCTGGTTTATATAAAATAATGCGGCTGCTGATTGATTCATTCACACTTCTGTGCTATTGTTCAGGTGGGCAAAATTATTCATCAGTTGCAGTGTGCCCCGGGTAATGGTGAGCACAAGCGCACTTCTGCCAATCTTGAAGTAGTACTTTGCACTTTCGGGGAACAAAGTACGATCCAGGGAGGTGTGTGAGACCTCTGTAACGCATCTCATGCCGTCATTGTTGTTATGGATCAAACCAGTGCTGCCGACGTAATGCAGTTCAAGAAGTTCTACCACCGTAGTCTTCACCCTCAAGTGCTGTTTCTAGGGTCCCCAGCGAGGCTTAAGAAGAGTGATAATGAGCCACCTTTTCTAGTACAGGTGGTCCTCAAAAGTGATTCTGGTGAACCCGTATATCTAAACGATCTAAAGGCACTTATTAGCACACTGTTCAGAAGACAAGGTCAGGTGACTATTGAACGCTCCCGAGTGTTGAAAAAAACGATCGGATCCGTTGACGCTACAAAATTTCCGTTTATTCAAATGGGAGGTACAATGTTTCCAAAGAGATCTATTGGAAAGTTAACGGGACTGCGGTAGCCTTAGTTAACTGAGTGATATTCAACTTGTTAGCTAAAGAAACCCTCACTGCTCGTCAGTAAGGTGGGCAATTTGATGTACACAACCATAGTCACCACGAAGGCCACCTTTCCCTCGTGTTTGAATCGCTTTATCCGCACTGAGTTTACGGAGGGTCGGTGACAAAAATCTTCAAAGCGTTCGCTTGGTGATTAGATCAATTGTTCCCTGTACCCTACTTAGGAAAGGATATGCCACGTGAAATGTAGCTTCGTGAATTTTTTGGTCGTATTCCTACCACCCGGAGCGTTCGTTTCACGGTTGCTTACGTAGAGTTGGCGTGGCTTCAATCAGACCTGTTCTCATCTACGCACATACCTAGACTCAAATGGTGTACTTGTACGTTGTTACTGTGTTTAATGTTGCCGAGGCGGTACCCACCACAGCAACCGGCAGCCTAGAACTTAGCTGCACTACGGCGGAACATGCATTTCTAGACGGCCAGGTGGGCAATCTCAGTAACTCTGAACGCACTGCTTTCGACAGCTTCTGGATCAGGATTCAGGGGGCCCTCGTAGTAACAAGTGCTGTAGCATGTTACACGGTGAATCTCGGAAAAGTCCTTAAGGTTGCTTGGTGCTTGACGGAACATTTCTCATGAAACGTACGCGTTAAAAGAGCAGTGAGAAGCCTAGACTTCGTCTAAGTGCCAGTTAAGAAATTTGGTCAACAGGAAGATGATACTGATAGTCTCTTCAAGTTAATTCAAGCTACCATCCAAGAGGTTTCATCCGCCTATGAAACCATCCACATGGTAGACCTGTGCGTGATAAGTCGACTGTCAAGTCGCCGGGCTGGACATTTCGAGCGGCATTTCTCCTGACCGCCAACTTCTGCAGTGAAGTTGTGTCAGGGAGTACCAACACTTTGAACGAATATTCTCAACCCCAGCCGATTGTGCACGGTCACCAAATTACGATATGGCAAGACAGGACAGCAGGGAAGACAAATGGAGCAGTTTGTCAGTGACGCATATAATCACCCAAACCGACCTGGCAAGACTAGCGAAAAGTTATGACTTCTAGCGCCACATGAAGGCGGGGACAATTAATCTTTCATGAAGAGCATCAAACGTCAAATCTGACTTCGGGTTGCTGTTCTTAGCGTTAACTTTACTCTACCCCTCACAGAAACCCACAGCGTGTTCGTCTTGTCAGTGTTACATCATTCTGAAACCAGCGATTCGTTTGCAGGGTGTGCATAGTTTCCTGTTTTGTGCTTGAGTTTAAACTTGAGGGTCGTGCTGCTTCCTCGTCTACATCTAAATTAAGACTCCATCCTTCTGATGGTTGTGTGACTGTTAGACATCGTGTTGTTGGTGATGATGAGTTTAGTTGGGCGTGGCTCTGACGTGGCTTAGTAGAGGCCGATTGACGAGGTCAAATGTTAATGCCGCATTTTTCTGTGGTGATGGCTTGCATCCGTCCGGCTATTTAACATCAAACGTTTTGTGGACCGTAGTTCAATAGTCAATCTACAGCATAGTGGGTCCTTCTGGTCTGGTTAAAGTATAGTCTCGGACGTACGTGGAGTTGATGAAGTGAGGATGGAGAATAAAAAAGATCACATTCCAAAGGGTTCCGCTCATCAAATTTGTCTTTTGAGTAGGCATGTGTAATGTTTTCACCAGTTGGTAGTCTGGAGCTTTTATGGTGAGTGCGCTCAATACATTTGATATTCTTTGATACGAAGGCAATCATTATTCTACCATCTTCCTCTGTAGACCATGCTTCTTTAGTGAGTATTCTTGAGTGTTCTTTAATTCATACGGGTTGCCGGGCTTTCCTCGTAGTGTCTATTAGTTGTAAGAGTTCAACTACGATTTTTTTGTTCCCTCTGTAGACTACCGGCTTCAGCCAGCAGTGTTCACACTTTGCGGTATCCATGGCCTTTGATTCTGGCAGGAATAAAGGTTTAAATAAGCCGAATAATCAAGCCTATAGTTTGAGGATGCCTAATAGGTCTTACTATAGGTTGGTGCGTTTACTCAATTCGTAGATTTTCTGCTCATTAGAAGCCGTTCCTTAGAGCGAATGTGCCCAGCAGATGGATGCATGGGCCGACCTACTGCAGGTTCCTTTGTAGAACCGGCTGTCATTGGCGTAGCTACGTGATCTGTGGTGCATAGTCGTATTTAGTAGCATCTACGGTCGTCACATAATCTGGTTTCTGATGAACCTTGATTGGTGCTTTCTGAGCCGGAATCTGTTTGGAATCCGGGTCACTGTTGCTGTGGCGCGTGTTAGACTTGTTTGTGCTATGTCCCGAATCCACATTTCCTAAGAAACAGGTAGGTATGGAGGTGCACGGTGTTGCCAACGGCCGTCTAATACCACTCGTGCGCAGTTAAAGGTGAACAGCTGGTGGTGCATTCACGGTTGCTGCACGGTATCAGGAAATCTCGAAAATAGTGGGCTCGACGCAGAGTTGCGTCTTTCTTTTGCCATTATCTAAGCGTTTTAATGTCTGCAAACTTATTGCCCAAGCACGAGTCAGCATCGTACAATCAGTCTACCTAGTGTATTGTGGGAATACTGAAAATCTACGTCGATTAGATTAAGATGTCTAACTCATTCCACTTAGAGCTACACTCGCTCCTGTTCAGCCGGCGACCTACACCGTGAAGTCAGAGGTGTAAATATGTAACCGATAACTGAAGGAGGCATACTACACCGACTGCTCTCCTGTGCTTCAGTTTCCAGGTCAACAACAGTCGATTTTTAACACGTTTGGCCTCAGCACCTGTAACCATATATGCGTCAGACTGCGGCCATTAGACGTGCTTACTCTTGCGTGTGCTACGCAGTGGACGGGGAGTGTAGTGGCCTGCGGCAACCCTAGTTATTTACAGTTTCGGTGTGAATTATTGGGAGTTGGTGATTATTGCCCTCAACGACCACAACACGTCAACAGCCGACGCTGAGGCCCAACCATGAGAAAAAAAGCATAACTTATTTTAGGGGAAAGCAATGGTTGTGATTATGACCCAACTTTTAATGGAGCTCTAGTGACTAGAGTTAAACAACTAACTATAGGATGTCAAGGCATTACAAACAGGTGACTGGTATATAGTGGAAGCAACGCGGCATGTGCAAAATTATTTCTCGATGACTGGCTTCTCCGCTTTACGAATTTCATTTACTTCATAGACAGTTAATCTAAATAAACGCTTGGATACTTGAATGGCGAGAGTCTGAAAGCTGAGTCAGAATGTACGACGGATGAAGAGAGAGCACAGATTTATTCTTTGTTCAACCTACCAGTTGTAGTGGGTGGGGTGTCCAGGTCACTGAACGACTGCAGTTACGCTACAAAATGAAGGTAACTTTGGAATAGCATGATTGCATTTGAACTTGGGTACTATAAAAGCACACGTACTTAGACACTTGAACGGTTAGGATACGGTAATTCGTCATATATTCCTCCCTATATTAACTTGGATGACTCTCAACGCAACCATCCCGCTGTCCATTTGGGACACAATTCAGGCTGCACCAGTCTTTACATTCTCTACCCGTATATGTTAAGTCTCCTGTGGGTGTCATTTTTGACTTCACTTTTTGGCGTAACGCTGCACTATCTTTCCGGGCCTTTTCAAATGATCATGGTTTGTTTGATTTTGTACATCTTTTGCTATGTTTCGCCGTTTTTTGTCAATGCTGTGATCGTAGGCCTGGGCTCCGGTTGCCGTACATGATTCAACTTAGACACTGTGGCTGTGTACAACCCAGTAGACACTGTGTCGGTTGCACATGTCTTATGATGCGGTAATTTAAGACGTTGCGTAGTCTGCATGCCAGCGTTACATGTATTTAGCTGGCGTCACCGTTTCTACCTATTCCCGTTGTCCGATGCACCTCTGTCCTTCTGGGACGTGTGTACTCCTGCCTGAAGGATTGTGGCTCCTCGTTCCGCTGTCGTTCATAACCTAGAAACACAGTTTATAGCTTCACACAGTGGTCGTTGTATCTTCAAATTTCACATCGATTTCGTAACGCGTTTTTGTCAGTTCGTTTCTATTTGATTCATTGTTTCTCTTCTTGATTCCCTAGTACGTCAACCTTTTGGTGAGTCTGTTCTCAATCACAGTGCGTTACATCATCCACTCGATTGATTCCATGCGGGATCATCCTTGGGACAAGAAGCCCATGTATTTGCTGTACTTGGATATCGTGGTGGGATTCTTTCGTCTTCTCATCTACGTGGATTTCACCGTTCTGATATGTGTGCGGCATCCGTTCCCACTGTTTGTGGCCCGACCGATCTACCTCAGCGTTCGCTCTCTTAAAAAGGCAATTCGGGTAAGCATGCCTTCATTCTCGCTGCATGTATGCCTGCATAAAATGTTAACAGTGTTTGGTACGGTAGGAACACATCAATCTCGTTTTCTTGTCTGTTATTTTTTAGTCTTCAGTGTGTTGATGGCTATCTCAGAGTTGTGTGATAGCTGTTTCAGTTGAGATCATAGACGACTTCAGATTTTGTAGGAAACGCTATATCATGAACCCGTAATATTGCCGTTGAATCGTCAACAACAGTATCAGGACACGTGTTGCTTTCACTAACCTGCACTATCTGTGGTGTCGAACAGACGTCTGTTTGTTGCTACAAGAAAGGGCTTATGATGCTTGTGTGCGTTTTGTTTTGCCCTGCTTCTCGGAAACGTGGCCTAGTCATGACGAAGGTATCAACGAATTTGTGGTGTCTGACTGCCATTACTTCCGCCACGTGGTGCGCATCAAGTGAGCTGATCGTACGAACAACACTGATGTCTGTTGGCGCTACTTTATGAGCGTTCGGAATACACGATAAGTTGACCAGTGAATCAAGCCGCACAGTCTGTGATGGTTAGATCGCATACTCCACTTTCCACCTGTTCGTTTACCGTATTTGACATTGTTAACCGAGACCGCGAGCAGTTTGGGAAAGTCGCCTGCTAATCAAACAACGAGGTTTAAAAACCCTGACTGTTCCGTTGGCGTGTCTCGCCTGCCAGGTTCCGTTTCTCGATGCATAGAAACTGCCCGAGGTGACATTGCGCTGCAGTTAATGGCATGCATGCGTCCACACCATTCCTGGTTCTTCCCTTAGTTTTGTTTTGTCAGTTTTTGTTCGTAGTGAATTTCTCTTCTAGGTTGTTCCACGTCGCTGTTGTGGTTATGAACCACATGAACTTCTAGTCATAATCATGGCCATTGTGCAAATGATATTGAATAAGACCATAAAACCGTTTCGCTTGACCTACTTGTTTGTAAACAAGCAAATGGAGTTTGTGGCAAACAGCTCGTTAATTTTTTATGGTATTTTTATATAGGACATGCTACATTCTTGTCTTTTACGTTTCCCGTTTGTGGTGATATGCATACATAATGCGCCTCCTAGTGTGCCATCGCCTATATATATATATATATATATATATATATATATATATAGGCGATGGCACACTAGGAGGCGCATTATGTATGCATATCACCACAAACGGGAAACGTAAAAGACAAGAATGTAGCATGTCCTATATAAAAATACCATAAAAAATTAACGAGCTGTTTGCCACAAACTCCATTTGCTTGTTTACAAACAAGTAGGTCAAGCGAAACGGTTTTATGGTCTTATTCAATATCATTTGCACAATGGCCATGATTATGACTAGAAGTTCATGTGGTTCATAACCACAACAGCGACGTGGAACAACCTAGAAGAGAAATTCACTACGAACAAAAACTGACAAAACAAAACTAAGGGAAGAACCAGGAATGGTGTGGACGCATGCATGCCATTAACTGCAGCGCAATGTCACCTCGGGCAGTTTCTATGCATCGAGAAACGGAACCTGGCAGGCGAGACACGCCAACGGAACAGTCAGGGTTTTTAAACCTCGTTGTTTGATTAGCAGGCGACTTTCCCAAACTGCTCGCGGTCTCGGTTAACAATGTCAAATACGGTAAACGAACAGGTGGAAAGTGGAGTATGCGATCTAACCATCACAGACTGTGCGGCTTGATTCACTGGTCAACTTATCGTGTATTCCGAACGCTCATAAAGTAGCGCCAACAGACATCAGTGTTGTTCGTACGATCAGCTCACTTGATGCGCACCACGTGGCGGAAGTAATGGCAGTCAGACACCACAAATTCGTTGATACCTTCGTCATGACTAGGCCACGTTTCCGAGAAGCAGGGCAAAACAAAACGCACACAAGCATCATAAGCCCTTTCTTGTAGCAACAAACAGACGTCTGTTCGACACCACAGATAGTGCAGGTTAGTGAAAGCAACACGTGTCCTGATACTGTTGTTGACGATTCAACGGCAATATTACGGGTTCATGATATAGCGTTTCCTACAAAATCTGAAGTCGTCTATGATCTCAACTGAAACAGCTATCACACAACTCTGAGATAGCCATCAACACACTGAAGACTAAAAAATAACAGACAAGAAAACGAGATTGATGTGTTCCTACCGTACCAAACACTGTTAACATTTTATGCAGGCATACATGCAGCGAGAATGAAGGCATGCTTACCCGAATTGCCTTTTTAAGAGAGCGAACGCTGAGGTAGATCGGTCGGGCCACAAACAGTGGGAACGGATGCCGCACACATATCAGAACGGTGAAATCCACGTAGATGAGAAGACGAAAGAATCCCACCACGATATCCAAGTACAGCAAATACATGGGCTTCTTGTCCCAAGGATGATCCCGCATGGAATCAATCGAGTGGATGATGTAACGCACTGTGATTGAGAACAGACTCACCAAAAGGTTGACGTACTAGGGAATCAAGAAGAGAAACAATGAATCAAATAGAAACGAACTGACAAAAACGCGTTACGAAATCGATGTGAAATTTGAAGATACAACGACCACTGTGTGAAGCTATAAACTGTGTTTCTAGGTTATGAACGACAGCGGAACGAGGAGCCACAATCCTTCAGGCAGGAGTACACACGTCCCAGAAGGACAGAGGTGCATCGGACAACGGGAATAGGTAGAAACGGTGACGCCAGCTAAATACATGTAACGCTGGCATGCAGACTACGCAACGTCTTAAATTACCGCATCNTCTGTCCACCTCGCACCTTACACCAGTCGGTCGCAGTGTCAGCGAACAGTGCTCGGTGTGGAAGACGACTAGCTGGCATCCTTAATACATGACCCAACCATCTAAGCCTGAACAAAAGAACCGGTTTAACAATCACTACCAAACAACCGCCTTCAAACCTCTTCGTTACTTACACGCTGGTGCCACTCGATACGAGCGACTGAACGTAGACATCGGTGATCAGATACTTGAAGACGGTTAAGGTCTTCTAGCCTGGGCGGTCAGGTTTCGCTGTTGTAAGGTAATACGGCCCTCACCGTTGTCTTATATACGCGACCTTACAGCTTCAGAGAAATACCCCTCTGTCACCAGAGATGCCCCAGATTAGCTGACACTGTCCTAGCCTTAGTGATGTGCGATTCTCTGGTGACGGTGAATCCGAATCTCGCAGTCATCAAGGAAGTGAGCATTGCCGCGAGCCCTAAAATAGATTAAAGCCCGGTCGTATGGACCCCTGTGTGCTGTCGGATGTAGCACTTCAATGAAAGTCTGTTGACACAGACTGAAATGATGTTTGTTTGTCACCTGCATGTGTCCAAGCAGACAGTCGTCCTGATGCTGCCTGACACGCTTTCTAGTTTGCCCTCTTTAGTCAAATGACAGTGCGCGCATTCGGACATCGTTTTGGTTGCTGATGATATGAGCACAATACCTCATCGTCTTACTCCAGAGCGGCAGGGTGGCATGCTTTATGTCCGTGCGCGACACACTGACATCGGTGATCTGCTGTGGCGACTATGCGCATCAGACGGACTGTACATATCCAGCAGCACATTTAAACGTAAGCAAGGGTAGTGCGTCTTAGAGACCACCCTGTACGTCGTCATCATCATCATCATCATCATCACCACCTCCTTCACCGTCATGATAGCAGTACATCGGTGGTTCCCACTGATGCTTACGTGACACAACCATGAACAACATTTTGTAAAGAGAAGAAAAAAGGCAGCGGAATGGACTTAATTGTTGGGTGTCACTAGCGATACAGCTTTTATCACGGGTTTCACTGCTCCGCGTCATCTAATGCACTCACTCCACATAAAACTCGGCCACACAGCGACAACATTCACACCACTGGGCCTGATTAACCGCCACCTCACCTAACGTCTCCAGCCACCAACTCTGGGAGCCACGAGGGCCCCAAACCGGGAAACGAACCCCATCAAAACCTGTGTGAACGACCACATCTCCCTAATCTAAGTCATCATCTGTCCACCTCGCACCTTACGCCAGCCGGTCGCAGCGTCCGCAAAGATTGCCCGATGTGGTAGACCACTAGTTGGCATCCTTACTACATGGCCCAACCTTTTCAGTCTGTGCAAATGTAAGGGTTGAACAGAAAACTTCGTTTGATGATCACTACCAAACACCCGCTTCCAAATCTCCTTGGCAACATACTCGTCGGTGCCACTCGATGCAAGCGATCGAACGCAAACATCGGTAGTCAAATACCTGAAGACCGTTCATACCTTGTATCCTGAGCTGCCGGGTTTCGCTGTCGTATGGTAATACGGCTCTCACCGTCATCATATGTACACGACTCTTAAGGCTCAGACAGATGTCTCTCTGTCGCCAGGGGTGCTCCCCATTGGTAAACACTACCCTAGCCCTAGTGATATAAGCGTCCGTTTCATTCTCCGCACTTCCGCCACCGCCGATGTAGCTTCCCAAGTACACATACTGGCCAACAACCTTCTTGAGAACTGCTAAGCCTGATTTCTAATTTGGTTTAGTAACTAAGCTTTATCGATGGTATAGCCAATTTCTCAACAGTCATTACTGTCGGTGGAGTCGTTGCCCAGCAAAAGTAAGGCCAAAAAGACGTGTCAACACGTGACCCGAATCCAAGCACGTGCTCCAATAAGAACGAGTCATGATTGGGACTTTGCCACCTATAACTAACAGCTATGTGGTCTGCCTGAGGCCAGGTCTGATTCAGAGAAGGAGAGCGCCAAGTATGGCAATGATGCGCACGATGCCTAGAACGAGTGGTGACTAAAAGCAGTTCATGATCAGCAGACAGTTGTAACAATTGTCCACCATTATCCGCGCGATGTGATGATATCCCGAAATTGCCACCTAAACGACACAACCTCACCAAAGCGATCGACCTGGGCGTTCATTTCTCCGGCCAGAACGGTTACATCAAAACCATGCGTCGACCGAAGGGCAGCGCGGCCAGGTCCAAATAAAAGCGTCCTTGAAGCCGGTATCACTGCGGGCAGTTGGGGGCGCAAGCAGACACAATTTAAAAAATTTCTGATGACCTAATGTTAGTAGGAATCCAATCTACCAGTGCGGCTGTGGCTGTGGAGTCACCCGAGGTGTATAACTAGCATCGGGTGGAAAGTGCGGGGGTTGGAAGCAGCCTGAGACCCAAATTTGATGGGACAGTCGGGGAGGGTTCAGCATTAACATGTTTTCGTCTGTCCACCCTGCCGTATGCAGCAGACAGGGTGATTCGGTTTATACTGCGAGACGACCGATGCAGTACGGAATTATTCGTGTTATGAAGATTCATGGTTGTGCGTGGGCTGAGATACCGCCAGGCGCTCAGAATTAGATGGAAAAGCGGTTAGAACACTTAACCAAGGTCTTCGACTCGACAGGCTGTACCACAAGGCAGCGGGTGGGTGGCGGTGTACCAGAAATGGTACATTTCCCGGGAAAAGATGCCAAACTTTTTCTAATTCGGCTCACTGTACCATCGTCCCCTTAGGGGGTACCAAGCGTAATCAGCAGCCATCAGTCCACGCAATTAGCACCTCCAGTCTACATGTTTCACTACGGACAATGCAAAGCATAAATCACAACGCGATACTCCATGCAACTAATAAAGTCAGCTTCAAGGGCAAATACTTCAAACCTCTTTTCAGATGTGGTTCGCACAGAACCCGAGAACACAGCTGTCTAAAATCCTTCGAAAAGGCTGATTAATCAGCTAAATTAAAACGTGAAACTAGTTCCAACGCCAAATCTTAGAATTTGTCAACGTGTGGTGATTTGTCACCAAGCGGAAATGTCAGCAGTGGGATCGCAACCAAATCAAGCTCCTAGTTTACTGAGCCGAAAACCTCCGAGTTTCATTAACTGACACAATACAGGATTACCGGGGATTTCCAAGGAAACGAAACTAACAGCTTCAAGGTTGCCATCTGCATTTCTGAAAGTGAGTAATGGCAAACAACAGTATGTTCACACACTGTCGGTACACTCCCGCGTTTACCCGTCTCCAAAATACTAAGATGTGGATCCATAGGTCAATTAAGTGTCAACATGTTAAACCTGCGAACCACCTCAACTTCCAGAAAATTAAATCGTTTCCAACAATGAACTATAATGGTGGGCCACAACTAAGTAGTCAGTTTATCAGATCGGCCATGTGCTTTGGTCAACGGTGTTGCAGGTCGAGTAGCCGCCTACCTCATGAGCGAAGTGCAACAAGTCACTTTGTGTAAGGTGTGTCACACGACTGATTGGGGCATTCACGTTTTTATGGACTCTTCAATCAAGCCCTTCGAGAAATACACTACGAGTTTCGTCTTTGTTGGAGCTCGTCGGTAGCGCACAGCCTCGCCACGACCGGGATTTGAACCCCCACTTTACTCCGTGCCTCTGTGTTGGCCGTTTTGCCACTGAATTGATACCAGGTTCGACCGAACTATCACATGCAAACGTTCAACTACACTTGCTTTCGAATGAAGCTCAGACTGCCCGATCGCCCCAACAGGACGTTGTAACTATCCTGTTAAGTCCAACTCGGTGACCCCGTGAGTAGGGGTTACCACCACGCTGAAATCACAGAAATTATTTAAACTTGTTCAGCGACAATACACATCAAGTAAACTGCTCGGTGGTTGTTTACTCTGCTTGGCAGATACCAATCAGCGGACCATAACTACTGCAAAGCACACAAACGTACGTTGGTTCAATTCGAAATGAAGCACTGGAATCTATATCTAGCTAAAGCTCGACAGTGGTTTGCGAATTCGTTCAGATCAGAAACGAAACTTTGGCCGATGTGTCTGTGAGGCAAGCATGACAACCATTCTACATACATACTGAGCACATAATGAGCATATACGAATCGCTTCCGAATATCCAGCCAAAATGAGAACATTGATTAAGAAGTGTTGAAAACAAGGGTAGCATGTGGTGCTATCGAGTCTGTTTGCGTGTCTGCTCTAGGGCATTCTTAGGAGATGATTCGATGATGATCCGATGGCGCTCAATGCAGCAGCACGGACTGCTATCGTGGACTCGTGGTCAGGACCACCAGAGTTCGACTTCGGGTCTGAACGAAGTCGTATTAACAAGAGCGCAATCCGAGTGTAGTTTTCTGGAAGCGTGGATCTACTGCGGTCCAAATGAGTTGTAAAAGCCGTGAGCAACCATGAATTGTGTTAAACACAGTGAACAAAGTACCCCCAAAAGGCACGAACAAACGGCAACCAGCTGAGGCAAACTTGCCGATTTTTAAAGGAGGAATAGTTTCGAGTAGATCGATCGCAAAGGCCTATAGGATGACCGCGCAACCGTTCGTAAATGAAATCGGTAAGAGTCACGACCCCATGACTAACATATCTGAAGCTTTGCTAATGGCTACAACTTCCTGGAAGTGTGGAAGCACAAAAAGGTAGTCGACCTGGAGTAGACACAAATAGGAACAGTATTACTGCGTACAATCCAGTTAGAATGATGAACATAACCTAAACAACATCGACCATCCGCTAGCTAATAAAAAGCGGATACAATACTACCCGTCCGGTTGCTTTACGGTTCCAAACACTACTCATAGTATGAACAGATCTGCGGATTTCCAGAAGAAAAATGTGGGAGCGTTTCCACTTGTCAGTGTGATTTGGAGTACGAACGACAGAATGTGAACCGTCTTCCGATATTCGAACGCCCAAGCCCACGTTTCAATAAGTATGAAAGAGGTACGTCATGGACTTCGCTAGTTTATTGACGTAAGTAACGCGGTTCACATGGACTTACGAAAAAATCACTCAGCTGATTCAAAGGATGAATGCTGTCGACAAGCCAGGGCAGTCCAGTTGAATGACAAGCCATCAGGCGACCGGAGCGAGCTCTTTCTAATACTCATGTTCCCTGTTCAAGAGATAACAGCGCCGTAACTATAAAAAGGTAGTTCTGCCATACACTCAAAGGACCGTGCCACTGTTTAAGCATTCCTATACAATCAGTAGTGCAGGAGACATTTACTCTGACTGAAATGATTGTACTCGGTAAGACCGGAGTCCTAGTCACCATAGGCCTCCTATCGATGTGGTGCACAAGTCCGGTTACCAGGTCAAAATAGCAGAATAGGCCAGGAGCAATTTTACGGGCAAAACATTTGCTTTGTCAACAGTATCAGAATAAAGCACCGACGATACATTTACTTGGTTCCAATAGCCTTGCTTCTGAGCGAACCAACAGATGTATATCGATCTATCGAGTTGAATACCCCATCCTGGTTTGGGAAAATGGTGATCGATGGCCAGTAAGATCTGTGAAGTAGTCGTTTTGGGAGCAGGCAAGAAGTAAGAGTCGCAATCATGGATTAACATATCACAGCAATAAGTGACTACTGGGTTTGTATTGACCCTCCTTACTTTTCAAGCAAGCCGCTAGAGAGTGACGACCCATCCACCTGTTTGGGTAGGTAGACACTCGGTATTCGATCACCATTGTCTCCGCCAGTTAGCTTGAATCAAACTGTCGGACTGTATAAGCAACGCGACAATCTGTCGGTGTGTGTTTGGATAGCCGAGGTAACGAAAATACATACGCATTTCGTAAGCTCACGGAGCGTTTCCCGCACCACACGTTGTTCACTGTGGCTGCTGGTGCTTGGAAGAAACCGCGTGGTGGCCAAGTGATGTCGTGGACACGGGCTATGTAAGCCTTGACCATGCCACTGAGTAAGGTTAATAGGTGTCGTTTATCTGGTTGAAGAGTTAGCGACCATTCGCATCGCTGGTTGGAAACACTGAAATGGCATTGTTACCGTCTGGCTCACCTGAATCGGTAAACTTGTTGACTTTTTTTCCTGTTCATGCATCTTTCTTCTATCATATATTTATACTTTTTTGTTTGTTATTCTATGGACTACTGAGAAACCCAACAGTTTTCCAAGCCCTGGTACCATGGGTTAGGTTCGAAGCTGAAAGTGTTGATGATTACGTGTATGCTGTTCTGGAGCGCTATGTGCGGAGTGTTTTTCTGCCGGGTATTAAAGTATTAAATTATGAGCTTTCATCCGGGTCTTCTCGCATTCATTTAGGATGTCTTGATGTCTCGACGGGCGATTAGGTATATGAATACAGTCTTCAGTGATGCCAGTAGTGCAGACCTTGCTGCTTCCTCGGACACAGTTTGCATTATCTGCCGTGAAGAAATGCAGTCGCCTGTCGGAGGTGGACCATCAAATCAGAACACAGTGCTCAAGCGTTTGCCTTGTTCGCATATATTCCACGTGAGTTGCCTTCGGTCGTGGTTCCAACGTCAGCAGACGTGCCCCACATGCCGCTCTGATGTCATTCGGCAAGCAAGACAGCAAGAACTGCATGTCCGACCAAACCAACCACAAGGACTCCAACGACCTAGCTCCACTTCTGCCGCGCCTGTTTCAACCGCATCCGCTGGCCAACAAAATATCGATGCGGCCGAGAGGCCCCGATGGATGGTACGTACTTCCATTTTCTGACTGTGTTAGTAGTAAGAGTAGACCGTTAAGTTGCATCAAAAAATCCTTAACTTCCAATTTTTTACTATGACATTTTTAAAAATATAACTGAAAGTGTACTCCGCATGGTTGGGTACTTCAACATAACATGGTCTCAATAGGCGGTTCATGTTCTGGTAATATTGCTGGTGCCATCTTATTCTCCCTGTTGCGTGGGTAAACGGTGGGCTAGTTCAACACCACCGGGCGCGTACCTAGATTACGGATAAAGGAATGTCCTTCCACGTGTGGGCTAACTATGAAATAAGCACGATTCTCCGAGTTAATGAACAATCGCGGCCAATAAGCAGCAGCACTACCAGAGCGTAAGAAGATCCACGGTTTGCAAGCTGGGTCTCTTATGAAATGCCACAATCTCTTTTACGACACAACAACGTACTTTATCTGGCCACACTAGATGTTTCAACATAGGCTCCCAAACAACATGCCGTCCTCATGGCTTACGGACATCTCGAGTCCTCGCCAGCCATGAGCATTTCCCGATGAAGGCGTTCGAATCACTCTAGTGATTACCGGGTATTTTAAATGGCTGGACCACATCCGAAGGGCGTGTGAACCTGTTTAATCACCGGCCGTCGGAAGTAGGAAGCAGACACTCCAACAGTTTTGTCGGTCGTGAACTCCTTGGCTGGACAAATTTGCTACACCCTATCTGCCTCGCTTGGCAAATCCTCGAACTACTGCGCTGCTCCCGTCGCAACTTCATACAGGATGCATTGGGTTTTCTGGATGTTTATATTTCATCTGAAAGACGTGAGCCAAACCATTGTTGGTCACCAACCCCCAATCGACAGTTCGTAACCGTCGTAACTGAGTCAAATGCCCGAGTGGATGAGATTAGCGGATTGCTCGTTTTTGGCACAATTGTTTATTCAGGGTGGGATTGCTGTTTTGAACAAGGATACCGTGAGATGACTGATCTTCGGACAGTATGCCGAACTTCCCAGTAGTTTATCTCCTGGGCTCGGACGCGTCTTTCATGACTGCTCATCGTTTACTTTACAGAACTTTATTGTGTGAATATGGGACAGACCATAAATGGCCAGACTACTGTCTTGGGATCTAGGGATGTAACAGTCGACGTTGAAGCTTATCTTAGCTGACCCAAGTGTGGCAGTTAAGCGTTAGTGTGAACCACTTATGTATTTCTGTCTATGATGATGATAGCTTACCCAAGATCCGAGGATCCACAATGCTTGTGATCAGAAACACCATCGGATACTATATTTCTGATCAGCTGTGTGAAGAATTTATCACATCTTGAGGAAATTAAACCTGTTTCTCTCTGCTCCATATCGTGTCCACATGCTTACTCTTTGATCTAAATATGCGTATATACCGTTACTCTAATTTTTGTATTCGTAGACATGTTTTGCACTCATTGGGCTCACAGTGTGCGGTCGATGGTTTCGTTTTTTCTACCAGTGAATTTATATACTGCATCCTATCAAGATCATCCGCCTATTCACTTTACAGCCGCCGGGCATACAACTACCGTTTATACCTCCTTATTGGAGTTCCCAGGCTCAAAATGGACTCACAATCCCACAGTCTATCCCCACAGCTTCCTCCATGCCTCCGTTTCCTCCACTGCCGTTCCCCCTAGTCACGCCTCCATTTTTTGGTATACCAGTGGTATATCCAGGTAAGGGGTATCCTTTGTGGAGTCGCCCGGGTTTATTTCTTCGTTATGCATTTCACCCAAGCTTAATTTACAACGTTCTGGTGAATGTTCCTTCACACATTCACATCTGAGCTCCTGAGGTCAGAGCTCTTTCGTGTGCACGTGTTTTTCTGGAATCTGACCGTTTACATGAATCTGCATTTATCCACGAAGACCAGGCGTCTGCGAACCTATTCTCTGTAATGTGTTTTTCGAGTCACTTGTTAACTCACTATTATCTCACTCTGCTGTTGATGAGAACCTGTAGCTGTTACATTACTTTAGAACGCGGAGTGAATTTTTTTCAGTGTACAAAACCAGACGAAAGTAGACAACGTTAACTCCAAAGGTTTCTCGGCCAGTTAACATCAGAACAGCATCGCTGGCCTGAATGGCGAAGCGCTGATCATTTGGTTTTGCTGCTCATCTTAGATTATCCTGGCATATATATATATATATATATATATATATATATAATGCACCACCGCTGGAGGTCACTGGAACCAGCTGTTTGCGAAAACCTGTCTCAACCCATTTTGGGGCCAAGGTGAATACTTGCTCGTTTTAGATAAGCCACAAAAATCGGACGACCGATTTCAGCTCATGAGCGAAAAGAGACGCATCAGCTGAAGAAAGTAAATATCCATGAAATAAGTTTCATTCCTACCCTCTTTTTAGTCTTGAAACTTTCCTAGATCCGCGTCAAAGATATACGTCTGTGCCAACTGTTTATATGTTCACTTTGGTGATTCATCACTACCAATCCAAAACGTGGATTCATTTCGGGAATGGACATTGCACTTGCCGCGTTCAGTGCTTGTGTCAAATCAGTGACATCGGTGCTAGAAGCATGAATGGAATCTGCAGTCCTTGAATCGCATTCGTTAACGGATGGGAGAACTCTCGACTCTGTTTTTACTAGTTACCCTGTCAGTTTCGTCAGAACTGGATTTCCGTCACGTCGATAAATCTCATGAACAAGCGTCGTGCGATCCCACCTGGTTCTGAATACGATGACGACCGTCGAGAACTTAAACGCACGCTGACTAAAAGCTTGCCCAAAGACCGTGAGCACTACTTGGTCCAACAATCGAAAGAGATGGAAGAGGCCTTTGTATCTAGGACTAGCAGAAGGCTTTTCTCCCTGATCCGTGGTTGTACTGGCCGTCAAGTCGGTGTAAGTGAGACCATATGTGAAAAAGATGGTTCACTTATCACCAACCAGTCGCGCCGACTTGACCGGTGGGCTGAACATTCTGAAGAGCAGTTCAGTTGGCCTCAACCAGATCATGTGGACGACGGGACTCGATTGGTCAGCTACTGCATTCCAGACGGCCCTCCTCTGGAATCAGAAGTGTTCCTGGAGCTCAAGTTAATGAAGCGTAATAAGGCTCCTGGACCAGACCTCCTCTC